>CABFOP010093939.1:1206-14996 GCA_900683385.1 Anoplogaster cornuta | reverse complement strand
TGAAGTCTTCTTCAATACAGAATGATGTTCATTTTGTAAATTATGGCCTCATTTATTTTACATTTGACGATAAAGGAGCGTTATGCTTTGGGGGCGTTGATTGGTCAGATCGACCCCTTGCTCCCGCCCAGCTCGTCCGAATAGCCAATAGCTGGCCATTTCCGTTTGCAAACGAACAAAATGGCGACGGCCAAATCGCTATTCTCCTGGCTTCAAAATAGTTTCCAGAAATCAATGGGTGTAGTTACGTCCATTATATATACAGTCAATGGTGTTGACATGACGGAGGCAGGTCCTGTACGACGGCCCCGCCCACTAGGCCACGTCAGAGGAGATTTCCGGAAGCAGCTCTGAATACGTCAAGCTAGCCAGATTTAGACGGGATAAAGAGAAGTAAGGTGTATTTGCCAAAATAAAACAATGTGGAGACTTAATATTAATATTAGATTAGATTAGATTCAACTTTATTGTCATTGCACAGAGTACAAGTACTGGGACAACGAGATGCAGTTTGCATCTAACCAGAAGTGCAAATAGTAAAGTGCAGAATAGAAGTATATACAAATGTGGAGTTACATATGGAATATGGGGGTGAATATGGAATAAACAGTATAAACAGGAGGGCTATAAATATGGATAAATATGGCCATAAATATGGAATAAACAGTATAAACAGGAGTATAAACAGGAGTGCTCCAGGTATTAAGTAAGTCAGTTGAATCATTAGGTTGCATATGGAGTGAAATTGTGTCTGTAAAGCAGTCTAAGTTTAGTTTCTGAGTCTTTGTACATTTTGACAGCCCGTTACTGTATCTTGCATCTTATATGTCTACGGCCATAATATGTGAAAGGAACGTTTCTAAAAAATAAAAAAACACCAATTGCATTTTCATCCACCGCATGCTCTACATTAAATACATTATTTGTTTTCACCTGGGTACTTGATATTTACTATTTAAGAAAAAAAAAATCAATACGGCGTTTATTTTGAAAGTATCGACCGGAAGGTGTGTGTTATTGTGTTTGGCTTGACTCTGCTTTGGGACTATTGATACAGGAAGGTACAGAGTAGGTCGCTGTCTTAACTGGAAGCCGGGCGTAGACATTTTGACCATTAGAGGATCGGATGGAAACGGCAAGAAGCGAGGTGGTCCAGACCCGGTCCGGTCCGGTCCAGGTCCGGTCAGGTCCAGATGTGAGCGAGACCAGCACCCAGACAGACAACAGAGTACAAGGTGTGGAAGAGAGAGAGAGAGAGAGGGGGGGGGGTGGTATAGAATAGTAGGTGTACCACTGCGCAGTATATTATTGTAAATTATAATACATGCCTTCAAACGAAATAATCATCTCACTGTACCTTTAAATGACTAAGCTATTGTTTGTTGGTTCCTTAAAATGTACATTTTGCATACCGCTTTGGCAATGTTGTTTCTGATAAAGAGCCATAATAATAAAGTCATTGAATTGAAAGATATTGTTCCTAGGTGGATTTATTTCAAGCCACAAATGACAAGGTCAACTATGACCTCCAGTAGATTATCAGCATAAAGCAATCATCCACCCATAAAAAAACATGAGTAATATAATAATAGAATATAATAATTCATTCATTCCTCATATAACTCGCAACCTCTCCTAAAAATGTGTGTAAACTAGTCTGTAGATGAAAAGGTTAATAGGTAAACAGAGTCTTCAACTACATCCTTTATACCTTTTACAGCTCCACCTCCTTTGCATTCATACAATACTCTCTCTCTCTCTCTCTCTATGTCTCACTCTATGTCTCTCTACCAGGCAATGCCCCCAGGTTGTCAAAGGCAAACTTGTTCACCCTGTTGAGTCTGTGGATGGAGTTGTTCCCTCAGGAGCAACCTGAAGATGAAGACCGTGGTCAGGTCGTAAGTAGACTTGGTTTACAGAAAACAAGCAAAGCTGAGAGAAACACACTCTGGGGATGTTTTCAGCTGCATTTAGATTTTATTTTTAAAGGAATACACCAAGTTTTTTGGAAGGTCATCACACTGGTCAAGTTAGCGATAGAAGTCCTCTCCACCATAGTCCAGTGTTAAACAGTGTTAATTACTCGACTCTGGTTTACCGCTGATGTTGTGCAATGGACGTTGGTAGGCAGTAACGGCCGAGTATGCAGCCAATCATTTCATTGCAGCCAAATGGTTCATCTAATCATTTAATTAGAGCTGAAGGTAACGTTAACAGACACGTAGTCTGTCCAATCATTTCATTCGGACCGAATGAAATGATTGGACGTATTTATTACAGTATTACAGCTGCCACAGACACCGGATGTTTTTCTTTCTTTTTTTCCAGAGGACTGATTTATTGATTTCTGTCGGGATATAAAGACAATTTCTACTAATATAACCGAAAATGCTGCTCAGAATATTGCTCGTATTACCTTTAAGTGATGAGAACATAGACGCCAAAATCATCCATGTGTCCCCGGTAGATCATTGGCTCCTGTGCTCCATGCTAACACTTTAGCATACACCATGTTGAGTGATAGTAACCTCCATGCTAACACATTAGCGCACACTATGCTAACGTGTTATTTGTGTCTGGCGTGTTGCAGGTCCGTGGGATGGGTCTGGTGGTGGTTCGGGACAGTAAGGTGTTGGGACTGCACTGTTCAGGGCCTGAACTCCACGCAGGGCAGGCCGCCATCATCCGACACGGAGCCACACTGGCCAACTGTCAGCTGTACTTCTCTAGAAGACCCTGTGCTACCTGCCTCAAGATGATCATCAACGGTGAGGATCGATGGACAGGCAGACTGAATAGATCATCTATCTATCCATCTGTGGAGACACATATGAAACGGCCCACTCAGCAGTTCAGAAACCACATTTCGCCACATTCATCTACTCTTAATTCAAATCAAATCAAATCACATTTATCTGTACAGCCCTCAATCACTGTTGCAGTCTCTGAGGGTTTCACAGTGCCCAACATGTGAAACAGTAAATGGTTAGTAAGCGACATCCCCCATACTTGGACCCTCACAGAGGATGAGGAAAAACTCCCCAAAGAAAACCTTTTAGGAAAAAATCGGAAGAAATCTCAGGAGGGACAACTCTGTGAGGATAGAAGAACGCAAACGACCACTCGGTCAACATCGTCCTATAGGGGTGGAGGACCACGCAGACGCCGACTCTGCCGAGCTGCAGCCTGGAACAGATAGGAGACTCACCCACACACACATACACACACTCTCACAGACAAACATGACCAGCGTCAGTGGACAGGAGCAGGTAGACCAGGAGAATAAGACCTGTAGACAGGATGCTAGTATCCATCAGGAACCTGAGCTAGGGTGAGCTAACTGGTCTAGCCTTACTCTGAGAAGAGACTGAGCCACTCCCTCAAGGCTGGTCACATGATAAGGAGAATAAATGCGGGTTTAGCCTTGACTTAAAGAATGTCCTAGTTTTTGTCAGGATTCTGGCAGCAGCATTCTGGACCAGTTGGCATGTATTAAAATTTCTGCATCTGCCTCTGTTAGCATGGGTCGAATCTTGGCAATATTGCGAAGGTGATAAAACGCTGTTTTAGTGGTCTCCTTAATATGCAACTTGAATGAGAGGGTAGGGTCGAGTTTCACCCCAAAGTTTTTAACGTATGGGCTCTGGGAGATTACACAACTATCGAAGTTTAGAGTACTATTCTCAAACAGATGTCTATGTCTAGCTGGTCCTACAATCAGCATCCTTGCTGCCTTTCCCCACCCAAAGTCCACTGTGATGCCCTATAATAAACCTTCAGTGCCACAGTGACTATAAAAGAGAGACTGTGCACCCTGTCATGGTACTATTTCCCAGCTGCTGTCATACTGGGGTAAATTGTAACGTTGTGAAGTGTGTTACGGTCAAGCCACCTTTTATTAGACATTAAAACAAGTCAATAATTGTCTGGAATTTTGTGTCTCAGATAAAGTGTCTTTTATTTGGTTGTCCTTTCCAGGTGGAGTCAGTCAGATCTCCTTCTGGCCCGGGGACCCTGAGGTCAGCATGCTGCGGCCAACCTCTGCAAACCATTCACACTACCCTTCCCACAATCCAACTGGGTGCATTGCCCAGGAGGCCGCACTGGATGCCGTGGCAACGCAGACACTGAAGTCGAACAGCCGCCCTCACATCTGTGTGCTGCTGCAGCCACTAGCGCCTGGCCTGGCGCAGTTCATAGACGAGGCCTCCAGGGAGAGTGATTTCATGGAGAGAGTGACCGGTGATGAACCAGAGCTGGACACAGATGAACTCTTCACCAGGTACTCTCTCTTACTAACTGTCTGTCTGTTGCAGCAGCAGAATAAAGAATAAAATATAATTGTTGCAGTTCCTCCTGGTAGCCAGTAGAGTGTGCTAAATGTCATTGATTATTTAATACCATCAATCGTTGAAACAGCTTCCATGCTCTTTCCCTTTTTCCCCACAAGACATATCCCATAATTATTACATGTAATTTCCGGTATAATAGAAAATGCAGACCTTCTCAGCTCAATTTATTGGGTTGCCCCAAACATGCCCCAAAAAGGCACCAATTTTGAAGGAAAACAAGAAGAAATGGGCAAAGGTCTTGGGAAATAGACCATATATGTTGTAAAGGCTTTGGACCAGAATTTACATTATTTTCCACATGGGTTGGGGAAAAGAAATGGTACAGCTTTTGAACTAGATGCTTCCTGTTCTCCAGACAGCGGAGGAAACACCTGGAGGCGTTCTCCAGAGAGTTCCTGATCGGAACTGAACAGCAGCACCGCGATGTTTTGACCCACATGGGCCTGGAGAACTTCTGCATGGAGCCCCACTTCTCCAGCCTGAGAGATAACATGAGGGAGCTGGTTGAGGTTCTGGCTACATTGGCTGCCGGGTTGCCACAACTACACCATGGCTTCTACAGGTTAGAAACATCCATTACAGAACTCGACTCAGTGAGGTTTGAGGGCAGCTGATTCAGGTCCAGACAGCATTTCAGTTGGATTTAGGTCAGGACTTTGACTTGGCCAATCCAAAACACTAAATGTCTTCTTCCTGATCCATTCTCTGGTAGATTTTCTTCACTGCTGAGGATCATTGTCTTGTTGAACAGCCACTTTCAGTCCATATTTAGCTCTCAGACTGATGGCCGGACTTTCTGTTCATGAATTCACTGGTTTCCCTCAGAATTCATGGTTCCCTTAAAGATGTCAAGAAAAAAATCCTTTAAAAAAAATGATTTTGCTACATGCATTCCTCTCAAAACATATAAAATTGGTAATTATAGATATTTTAATTAAGTTAAGAAAAGGTTAATTTTGTTAAAAGGATTGCACATTAAAAACTCACAATTTCTACAAAGGGTTCACAAACGTTCAAGCATGACTGTACATCAACACCAGGGAGCTGCTCAGTACAACCACAGGCTGAGCAGCTCCACTAGACCAGTTAAGTGCCTTGCTCAAGGGCATCTGGGCAATACTTGCTGAGGAGAGGAAGAGCTTTACTTGCTCTTCACCTCTTTAACCTTTGGGCTACTACTGACCACCTTCACTTCTCCTCTCTAGTTGCTCGACAGGGTGGAAAGTCTGGTATGAAAGTGAAACCGGCAACTAAATGAGAAGTGGGATTCAAATCCACGTCTCCATTCAGGGACCAGAAAATCGAAACAAAAGTCTAACAAGCAAAAATATATGGTGTTTTATATTTGCTGTCCACTGTTGTTACAGGTTTTGTCATTTCTGTCTCCCAGAGAGCAGTCTTCCACCTCTGACCCGTCCCAGCCATCACTGACTGAGACTTCGAGGTCTTCTCATGACCAGGGAGTTTCCCAAGAAGTGGCTCGCCACTGCATCATCCAAGCCATGCTGCTGGCCCACCGAACAGGTCCGGTTGGTTCTTATCCTGGTTCTCAGCATATTTAACATAAGCTGTTCTCGAGACTCTTCTTATCCCAGTCACAAATATCCCTGTGCTTTTAACCTTTAATTATCCAGGGAGACTTTTAAGAACCACCCTGCTGTACATACACACCTGGGAGCTATCAGTCTCCTACTGTTGGCCACTGGGAGCTGACCAGTACAACCTTCTTCTAGGCTTGGCCACTGCACAGCTCGACTAGAGCAGTTGAGTTTTAAGGCCCTTATAGAAGGCCCTTCTACTGTATATGTGTGTATTTACATTTAAGGAATTCTGCAGGGACTCTTAATCCAGCAACAGTAGAATAAGCATCAATTCCTCACCAACATCACAAGCAACAAACATGGAGGAGTGCAAGGGTCAAAGCCTTAATGTCCTGACAATAGCTGTGACGAATATTCCTGTGCCACGGGAAAAAGGCAAGAGTATAATGAGGTGCAAATAGAGGATCGACCTTTGGCCTCTGCTGGTGCCTGTGGAGGTTTCTGTCAAGCCATTGACATTGACTGTCTGACTCTTCTGGTTTCACTGGATGGCGTGTCGGTCTGTTCAGATAATTTAACTGCTGTCAAATGATGGGATTCAAACTAGTCCATCGACATTCCAGCTTCTGCATTTAAGCCCGAGGAAGAGAGCGTTCGATAACCAAAGTCACCGTTTTATTTTGGTGGGTTTAATGAAAGCATATAACTGCAATGAAAATACAGGTTAAAGAAATGCATAAGAAATAGGTTTCATATCATTTCAAATATTTGAACTACTACAGGGTTCCTATGTGGCCCTCATGTTTTGTCAGGTCCTCTAGTTGAGGCTAGAGATGCATTCCTGTCTCCTCTAGTCTGAAAGGTCCAAATCATTTTAAAGAGCATTCTTGTGAAGTTGTCCTAACGCGTTGTCTGTCATTTTCATTCCAGAGGACCCAAAGACTGGCGTGGGTGCTGTTATCTGGGCCGAGAGGCAGTCGGTGAGCTCAAACCCTCTTCTCTGTTTTATGTGTGGTACAAGATTATACTCTTTCCGTCTAGTAGCGTCAGTTCAACTTTTTAACCATGGATGGAGATTTTGTTTCTGCTCCAGATGGGATCAAATACATTTATTTATGGTTTCATATATCTTTATTGTTTCCTTTATTCTGACTGTAATTGATTTTTAATTTCCTTGTTTTTAAATCTATTTATTGTTTTTAATTATGTTGACTAATTGGTCGATTTCTATGTATTTTTAATTGTTTTTAAATCGACTGCTGTTTTCTTGTATTCTATTTTTTAACTTTATTTTTTTTTTTTTATGGCATTATGTTCATTCTACTGTCATGTAATTTCTTCACTGTAAAGCACTTTGAGCAGCATTTCTTATATGAAAGGTGCTATACAAATAAAGTTTATTATTATTATTATTATTATATATTAACATTTATATAACACTTTTTAAAAGAAAGTGCTTCACAGTGACAAAGAAGTAAAATGTTGTGTATGATTTTCCTATATTTTCATCGCTTAATACCTAAATTGACAAACGGGACAATCTACCAAAACACACTATTGATGCAGCGTTCTGTTCTGCTCTGCTGTCCCAGGCTGGTTGTGATGGTACGGGGCGTTTGTACCTGGTGGGTTGCGGGTACAACGCCTACCCGGCAGGCTCACATTACGCCGAGTATCCGCAGATGGACAACAAGCAGCAGGACCGACAGCGACGCAAATACAGATACATCGTCCATGCAGAGCAGAATGCACTCACCTTCAGGTCAGAACATACACACATTCGTTTTTGCCATTCCTTAAGCACACGCATCTTGAAGGAGTTTCTTCCTGATGGTTTCAGGAGTGGAGACATCAGATCGGAGGAGTCCACCATGATGTTTGTGACTAAATGTCCATGTGATGAGTGCATTCCTCTGATCAGAGGAGCCGGCATCACACACATCTACACCACCGACCTGGACAGCGGCAAGGACAAGGGAGACATTTCCTACCTGAGGTTCAGCACCATGAAGGGAGTCCGCAAGTTCATAGTGAGTATCAGGATGGAGGAAAAGATGGATGGATAAACAGAAAAACAACTAGAAAGTAAACATTTACTAAAAAAATATTTTTCTTCCTGGCTCTTATTTTGGGTGGCAGTCGGCTAGCTAGAGGTTAGAGAAGTGGGAAATCATCCCCACGCAGGAAGTGACAAACTGAAACCAAAAAGCGAAATACAAACTGTCTCATAAATGTTATAGAATATGCTCAGTCATGTCTTAACATTTAGCTGCAGACTTTATTGCAGACTCATACAGCAAGCCAGTCCAACCCGAGGCTCCGAGCACCAGCCTAGTCTGTTCTGGAGCCTCGCCTAAACATGAGCACCCCCTACTGGCCAACTCTCGTAACAGCAGTGAGAAATGTTGAATACCTAAATGAAGCAAGGAAGTGAATACCTCTGCAAACTGGATAATTTAATTGTTTGACCATCAATTACATTTCTAGAATATACTGCGCCTTCCTGCTCAATAGAATACGGCAGTTTGACTAAATGTACGGTATTAGAAATAAGCACACTCCCCCTCAAATAAATAAAATGTTTGGAATTCATTTTTAAGATGAAGTGCCAGTATTCTTTAAGAGACCGATGACCAGAAAGGTTGCTGGTTTGAATCTCTCCACCGGCTGGCAAAATGTGGGTGGGGCAAGTGACTGAGTAACACTGTCTCCTCCCTCAACAACTACTGTCAGGGTCCTTGAGCAAGGCACTTAAACCTCAAGTGCTCCAGTGCAGCTGCCCAGCCTACATACTGTACATCCTACATTCAATACACACTTCCAAACCTACATACATTCCTGCTAACCTACACCTATATGCACAAATCAAGGCCACATTGGGCTTTCAGGTTGGGAGGATGTGGGCTAAGTTACTCAACTGCATTATGAGATCTCCTATGATTCAACATGGAGGTATGGGGGAAAACAAAATGCCTTGTAACCTTTGGAAAGTTGGACCTGACGCGGTCTCAGATTTCACTGGCTTGTTTTTCTGTCTTCACAGTGGCAGAAGTGCCCTTCGGTTGGCTCTGTGTATTCGTCCTCCCTCGCCAGTGAGTTCTCCGTCTCGCCATTGTATCTTCCAGTTATTCCAGTCACTCTAATTTACAGCTAATTTATCTATGAGATGTTTTGTTGTTCTGAACCCCAGGCAAACTACTGTCAACCAATGCATTGCAATAGTAAAGTCACATTTGATGTCCAGATACTCACGGTTTTGCTGCTTGTTGTTGCTGAGCTAATCCAACGGCATGAATGGTGCAGAGTGAGTGTGGACGTAATGCAAACAAACTAAACACTAAGCAACTGTGTCTGTTCCCAGATGGTTGTGTGGAGAAGCGTGGCAGGCAGGCGGACCAGGAGAGCCAGTGCAATAAGAGACTCTGCACCAACAGAGCCCAGGACTCGCCACCCGTCTGCTGAACATCGACCACAGATGGATGTACAAAAGTGGGGAGGGTCACATTTCTATCCCTTTCTATCGTAAATATTGCTCAAGAGCCATTAAGCCATGAGAAAACACCAAAATCATCCACGTGTCCCCGGTAGATTGTTGGCTCCAGGGCTCCATGCTAACACTTTAGCATACACTACATTGAGTGATAGTAGGCTCCATGCTAACACTTTAGCATACACATTATGTTGAGTGATAGTAGGATAATTGCTAACACTTTAGCATACACATTATGTTGAGTGATAGTAGGATAATTGCTAACACTTTAGCATACACATTATGTTGAGTGATAGTAGGGTCCATGCTAACACTTTAGCATACACTACGTTAAAGTGATAGTAGGGTCCATGCTAACACTTTAGCATACACTACGTTGAGTGATAGTAGGCTCCATGCTAACACTTTAGCATACACTACGTTGAGTGATAGTAGGCTCCATGCTAACACTTTAGCATACACTATGTTGAGTGATAGTAGGATAATTGCTAACACTTTAGCATACACTATGTTGAGTGATAGTAGGCTCATGCTATCACTTAAGCATAAACCACGTTGAGTGATAGTAGGCTCCATGCTATCACTTAAGCATAAACCACGTTGAGTGATAGTAGGCTCCATGCTATCACTTTAGCATACACTACGTTGAGTGATAGCAGACCCCATGCTAACACTTTAGCATACACTATGTTGAGTGATGGATGGAATATTTGAGCTGAAATCAGGATGCAAACTGGGCTTCATTCCACCAAGCTATGCTTTCTTCCTGACAGTCACTGTCTGTGGTGTCACTGAAAGAGGAGGTCGAGGGACAGCAATGCAACGGACTGATCTCATCTGAAACCACTAAGAAGAGATGGAATGAAGGAAGGAAGAAAGTGATGGATAAATGGATGGATGAAGAAGTAATGAATGTATACAGACTAAATGGACAAAATTGATGCTGGACAATTTTAAAAGCTGTAAGAAACAAAAGCAGGAATGAGTCTTATATTCAAGATCTATAATATAATATGGAGTTCATGTTGCTATATTTTCTATTTAAATGGTGAAAGATGTTTGATATTGTGTGGATGTGTGTGCATATATGTATGTGTACTGTATGTATATAAGCTATGAATGAGGGAATCCATGGAGTATTTGCTGTGTGAATATCTGAGGGATATTTAGCTGTCTTTCAAACTGTAGGATTTTACAAAGAATTACAATAATATTACAAATGTACTGTTTTAATGGGCTTTGGTGTTAAAGCACAACTAAAAATTTAACATTGCATCAAATGCCTTGCTTTGAAATTTTGACATGCTGCACGTTACAATCAACACTTCCGCAAAACTATGGCTTACTATGTAGCTTGGGGACATCTTAGTTGATTTGCAGCCAAAGGGTTATTAATGTGCTCCAGGTACTGGGGATGGAGAATTGAACTAGCAACTTGAAACACGCAGGCACACATGACTACTAAGCCATGCTGTTTCCTGAGACAGTTGTCATTTAGAGATGGGAGTCAAAGCTGCTACTGTACGTGTAGCATTTTAACATCAATAAATCATTACCACAGTCATTTTGAGACATTAGTGTAATTGACTGCAAACAAACAAGGCCGTTGCAGCAATACGGCACAAAACAGGAAGAGGGCGCTGTTCTTCCAGCACAAAATCTTTCCTGCACAGAATCATCCTTGATTCTGTATGATGATGTCTCTTTACTGCTGAATTAGACGAGGTGACGTACAGGAAGGATAATGGTCAGCTAACCTGAAGCTGTCCAGAATGTGCAGCGACCCAGAGGAACAGGATGTGGTTTGGTGTTAGAGGATAACGGGGAGAAAGAAAGCCAATGGTCAATGTTGTCATGAGCAGGGATGTAGCAGAGGCTAAGTAGAGATTATAAATGTTTATGATGTACATTTATAGTGTGCATTGTCGTTAGTTCTATCAAACTGATGTAAGTTGTATGTATATATATTATTTTCTGAAAATATAATTGATCTTTGTCCATATTGGTGTTATGATCGTCCACTAGAGGTCATAGTTTACCCTTTTTATTTACTACGTCACTGGTCATGAGCCAAATGTCACAAATGACAGCTGTCTCTCTTCATTTGAATCAAACCAGTTTTGAAACCATCCTCCACATCAGTCTGTCATCACACATGTAAGTCAACAGTTTAACGGCATGATATAAATAAATGTACACAGCCTGATGGTGGTTGTCAGTTTACAACCAACTTCCCCCCTTTTACACAAAGCCAGTCAGACACTGTGAGGCTGGTGAGGTTACTTATCTAAAATGTTCTGGTTTCGACAACATAACTCAACAAATGCAGTTTGTGTCTGGTGAAGATACTCAGCTGTAAATATGAAATAAGAGATGACACAACAAATAAGCACAGACCCGCCCGGGTGCATTTCCATCCTTTAATTGTTGTGAAGGTGGTCCAATAGTGTCAATGTGGAAAATAGGTTTTTCAAATTAGGACTGCTTTGCTCAGACCAGTTTTTTCTGGCTTGAAAAACAGACAGAAAAAAAAACTAAAGAAAATTAGAATTTGTCTGAGGTTATACGTAAAGCTGAAATCTGGATAGTCAATTTTTACATTTTTTTAACGTTTCTGAAGGGCGTTCGATTGGGTGTAATACCGTCACAGCTTATGCCATCCAAAATAACCTGTTTGTTCTTTTTTACCAACAAGACAAAAGGCATTAGGACATAAAGAACTGTTTTCCAGTTGCTTTCCGTCATGTTTAATCAGTTGTTGCAAAGATTTTGGCAATTAGACAATAAGACAAATCTCAGTTTTCTTACATTATTTGAATTGTCCATTTATTAGGCTATATATATAAACAGCATCTCACTGTTAAGCAGTGGTGCAGTTAGAGGTTAGACAGAGAATACCCACTTGTATTTGTAGGTATATACACCGATCAGTCTAATTACTGCAGGATTTCACCATCTAATCCTGTTACTGGTGAACTTTGAACTCTACCCAAGACGCCCTTGTCTGAGATTTGTCCTCATTCTTGCGGTAAGAGAGTCTGTGGCCAACACAGTTTGCACGCTACTTTGGCGACTAACACTTAGGCAAACTCGCAAACTCAAACCCTGGTCCACGCGTGATTGCACTCGGCTGCAACGAGTTGGTAAAGCAAAACGTCTCTCTGACAGCGAAACTCAAATATAGTGAGTTAAGAGATTCACCGCGTAATCGCAACGAATATGTTCTATCCAGAGCATATTTTAATCAACATAATAATTAAGCTCCCCCTAGTAAGATATTGAAAAATACAAAAAAAAAGAAATGAGAGAAAAAAGAAGGGAAATCAACACCAAACCAAAAAGGCACCTCTGAATATTCTCTCCCGTTTTCCACACTAATACCAACCTCAGATCCAAATCAGGACAAAACACCAAAGAATTCGTTACAGTACAGGAAGACGAGCAATGAAACAAACACACAGACAGCTCCATCTCACTCACAATGGCACTCACTTCAGATGTACAAACTATATGAAATTAAAAAAACAACAACACATTACCATCAAGCCCTGTGACAACAGTAATCAGCTTAAGATCAACAAAAAAGAGTTTAAAATCATATTATTTTTTGTCACACAGAAAGTGCTATCAGCCACCAGCAAAGAGAACCAATGATCAACATTATTGAAGGTGCTGCGTTGACAGCAGGCCAATGAAGACCCAATTTTTTAAAAAGCTTCTAGTCGAGTCCTTTCAAAACTGCTCTATTACTACAGCTTATGGGCAGATGGATGCTCGACATGTTGGCATGTCACTGTGACCATGCTACAAACCATCTCAGCAATAACGTCATATTTGCTCTTTGGCTAAAGATCTTAGTTTGCTTACGAGAGACCAACAACTGAGAATGCATTTCACATTATAGACGTGTATAAAAATAATTAGTACTGTTGCGATATCTTACCTAACATTTAGAGCTTTTAAGATCTAGCACACTACAGCTGCAACAGAGAGAGCGCACGCCTACAAATGGCAACTGAGATAAAACTACAAAACTGGTCACACCTATTTTCCTCCCATCAGCCACTGGGCTGTTTTGGCTGAAGCTTTTTAACCATTGGTTCTCCCGGCGGAGTGAATCAACCGCCTCCAACGGCATCAGTTGTGGCGCTACACGCTACAGATGGAAAAACACAACAAAAAACAGATCAGTGATTGAGAACTATTCTTTGCATGTTTTTGAACCAACAAAGAGGGGAAAAAAAGACAAATAACGTCTTGAAGATTTTTTTTTAAATAGAATAACCATTATTGTTAATGTATTTTTTTCTCTATATCTTCCTATCGATAAAAAGTTAGGGTAGAGGACGGGGGGGGGGGGGCCTCTCTGGAGGGACGGGTCATTAAAGATCGTAGATGTGCTATACT
>CABFOP010093925.1:0-12078 GCA_900683385.1 Anoplogaster cornuta | reverse complement strand
GTGGTCGAGCGAGGGAGAGAGAGCGTGTGTTTGGTTCAAGCCGGCGACCGGAGCGTAACACAGTCTATAATATTTAGTCTCCTCTTTTTTGTCAACGAAAATAAAGATAGATTTTGGCAAAGTTTTTATTTTGTAAACTACATTTTCGTCTCGTCTTTTTTCCTCAACGATATTGCATGTTGATAATCGTTACAGTTAGTGTTAATGACGTCGGCCCCGTCTCGTTATCGTCTCGTCTTAGTCATGGAAAAAAAGGTCGTTAACGAATATATTTCGTCATAGTTTTCGTTAACGAAATTAACACTATTACTCTCTACTATTCTCCTCATCAACCGTCAGGCCCGATCTATCACGAATACTGTGACTGTCCTGAACCCGACGCGTCCGCCTGGGAGCGCGTCATGCGGTGCCCCGCCGAGGAGCCTCAGATCCTGGAGGACTTCGGCTCCTTCCCCACCGTCGACCTGCAGCACCTCCGGCAGGAAGTCCCTCGCAGGTTCGCCAACCGAGGCGGTCTCATTCACTACGCCGTCATCGGCAACCAGGTGCACCGGCGCTCGCTGGGGAAGTACACCGACTTCAAGATGTTCTCGGACGAAATGCTGCTGTCCCTAACGAGGAAGGTAAAAGACTTTTGAAGGTGAAGATGAAACCATTCCTGTTCCTGTGATTTCTATTTCATGGGGGGTCTTTAATGTCCTGTGATATGAAGGTGAAGCTGCCTGACGTGGAGTTCTACATCAATGTGGGGGACTGGCCGGTGGAGACCAGGAGGGCGGATGCCAGTCCCGGACCTGTTCCAGTCCTGTCCTGGTGCGGCTCCACGGACACGAGGGATATCGTCCTCCCCACCTACGACGTCACCCACTCCACCCTGGAGACCATGAGGGGCGTGACCAACGACTTGCTGTCCATCCAAGGCAATACAGGTAAGCGCACACAGCACACTTTAGTCCACACACTCTCATGTTTCTTGCCTTGTTTTTGTTAATATTTGGATCGCCGTCTTCCTAGGGCCTCCCTGGGCTAATAAAACGGAACAGGCATTTTTCCGTGGCCGGGACAGTCGGGAGGAACGGCTTCACCTGGTCTCTCTGTCCAAGGAAAACCCGGAGTTGTTGGACGCCGGGATCACAGGGTGGTTCTTTTTCAGGGACCGGGAGAAAGACGTAGGCAAAGCGTCGCTCGTCGGCTTCTTTGACTTCTTCAAGGTGAGGAGATATTTTGAGATATTTTCATCTTCTTTTCCCCCACTCACTTTTATCCCACATATGTATGCTTGGAATTCCTTCTGTGCACATTACAGCTACAATATGCAACTTTTCACCTTGAGACAGGAAGTGTATTGTTAGTCCCGCCCTCCTCCCCCTCAGTTGGTCAAGTTCCCGCCCCCAAAACTCATCGCTCATCTTGATGGGCTGTCTACCCTGAAACGGCATCTAGCGTGAGGCTGAGGTAACCGGCATCCGTGAAGCCGCTACAATTTAAAAATTTGCGTTAAAAAAAAAAAAAAGCAAGAAATTGCGAAATTCTATGTGTTTTTGAATGGGTCTTTTCTGTTGCACGTTTAGCTTCACTGTACTTTCTTTTCTTACTGCTTCCTGTTGTTGTTGCTATGATTTCCCTCCACTAGCCTGACATCGATAGCCCAGCTCACCTCTGACCACGCCCACAGGAAATAGGGGATTTAGGCATGAACACACTGACAGAACACAGAGACTGATCATGTTTAATATATCCTATTCATTTATGGTTGTTTTAATGTAAAAAAAAAAGTTGCATATTGTAGCTTTAAATACATACAAAGCAACTTTAAAATTGAAAACGGTAATACTTTCCTCTCGCACTTTTTAGTACAAGTACCAAGTGAATGTGGATGGAACGGTGGCAGCGTACAGGTTTCCTTACTTGATGCTTGGCGGCAGTCTGGTCCTGAAGCAGAACTCGCCATATTACGAGCATTTCTACACCCACCTGAAACCGGGCGCCCACTACCTTCCAGTGCAGAGGAGCCTGTCTGACCTCATCGAGACAATCAAATGGGCCAAAGAGAATGACGCTGAAGCACAGGAGGTTGCCAAGGCGGGCCAGGCCATCGCTAGAGAGCTGCTGCAACCAAGCAGACTGTACTGTTATTACTACAAGGTACTACAGATGTACGCCGAGCGGCAGGCGGGACGGCCCACACGGCATCCAGACATGGAGCTCGTGCCTCAGCCGGCCGACAACACTGCAGCCTGCAAATGTGAGCGCGGAAACCAGAAAGATGAACCCACCGTGAAGGAGGAACTATGACGGATGCTGTCCTAAGTTGATGTGTGTGTGTCATTTTCCCATGAATAACATTTCCAGTCAGCAACCCTAGTCTTCATTTCATTTTGGACAATAAAGGACGTTTCAGGAATGATTTTCCACAAAAGCTTGAATTCCATTCCAGTAGTCAGAAAGTTAAAATAAACAATAAGAAATCTCCTCCAGCCATTCCAAAGACTTCTACCTCTGCGCTGGTTGCATCACAACTTCAGACCAGCAAATGGATCCACGCCTGCAGGGGATCACGCTGTGAAAACCATGATGTCACTCTTCTTTTTCATGCTGTGTTTTTGTGTCTCATTTATGCTCATGTTGGTAATGGAAGAAAACCGTGCCAATATAATTACGACCACTTTTCACTTGATTGTTTTTATTAACAGTATTCATTATGTGTACATTTCTTCATTCATTTATTCAAAGCTGGCAGTTATTGAATGACAAGTGAGGGACTTTTGTATTACTTTACATTTTTTTGAGTAAGTAATGAAATAGCACCTGTGCATGCAGCTGAGCGTTTGTTATTCCTTTTCATGTTAATAACCAAATGTGTGTACATCAGAAAAGTATATTCGGGTGAAACTGTCAATACTTATGGAACGATCTCTACCCTCCAAATAGTAAAATAGAAACCATGTAGCTTAAGATGTGTTAATCATCGATTCAACTCAACTGGTAAGTTATCCAGCTGCAGTAGGGATATCTCAATGTGAGTTTTTATTTTTGAAATTAATCAATTTAAATGAACAGTGTAGCTGTCTCTGATACTTTCCCATCAATGTAAAAATATTATGATAAATATAACTTTGCTGTGTCACACAAACAGAATAATTGATATGAGTAAATTGACTAATTGCTGCTTTGTCCATTTTGAGTCAAAACATGCTGATAGTCATATTACTATTACGTATATTAGGCTGGGTTTACAAGGGAGAGAAAACCATGCATGATCCAAATCTGATGCATGCAGAAAGACATTTCAAAAAGTTTGGTTCACATCTGTTGAACGCAAATAACCACTTTCCCAAAATCAGACTTAAACACCAGAAGTCACTATTCAGCCTTCTGGAGGTGTTCAAACAAAATATCTGTGCCCACTACACCTTTTCTCTCCCTACTGATATCATCCAACAATGACTACAGACAGATATGGATTTCTGTACAGAATCATACCTACTAATAGAAAGAAAATCCAAATGTATTTTAGTTGGGGTCCCCGGCCAAACATGTATCTGGGTTCCTTGGCATCAAAACACTTGACCCCCCGACTTTATCAAATTGAATCTCTTGGTAGGAGGTTGTTTCTCAAGAGAGATTTTCGGTAGCATAAAGTTATTTATTATGTCTTTATTACACTTAATTTGCCATAAAGTATTACAAGTCACAGTGGTTCAGGTGAACTTGATCATCAGAGTAAGATAGTCTCCTTCCTTCTTGGAGACAATGGCCTGCAGCATCCCTGTAGGGGTGTGGAGATACCTCGACCCTTTAAAGAAGTTCTCAATGAAACCCCTGTCGATCATGTTGCATTTCCCGTTGGCCGCTTGGAAGTTGTTGCTGAGGACGCCATAGATATTCCTCGTGTCGTTTTTCTTCCCGAAGAACAAGAAGAGAGCATAGCAGTCTTTGCCAATGGAAGTGCAGAAGTCCACCATCCTCTCGCACGTGGACCTGTGGCTGGACTCCATCTGTGCCATCTTCATGGATTCACTGATCGTCTCCGGGGGATAACTGTCTTCCACAGTGCCCTCTCGGTCGGGGAGGTGTAGTACCTGTACCGCGATCTGGATACGAGGGTTCTTGGTGGGTTTCTCCAGCACGGCCCAGACCCAGTCGGCCCCCAGGAGGATGCGTTGCTGGGGTGTCATGGCTGTGCAGTTGAGGTTGTCTGTCATATTGAGGCTGACACTCTGAGAGATATAGCTCATGAGGAAGATCTGTGGGAAGGCAAGAGCAAAGTATGGAAACTATGGGAAGAGCACAGTTGGACATTAGGGCAACACATTTAAGGACCAAGGCTTGTTTCGTAGCCATCTTTTGTATTATAACAAAGATAACAAAAAATCTTGCCGAAAACTTGGCAGAATATTGTTGCACTCAGTTTTAAGGCGTATTTTCATTGGTTGTACCTAAATTGATAGGTCTTGATTGGCTAAGCACCAAGATCATATTCATAAGATTGTCTGGTTCTGGTGTTTAAGCACTTTTGTACTTTGTTCTGTTGATTTACAACGAGACAATGGCAATCTTGGCACTGATCTGCTTTTAAGTAAACCCAAGATAGAACTTTCCAAAGCACCCTATAGGCTGTAGAGGAGAGAGTACACAGCGCTTCCTACCTGAGTGAGAACCTCGGGGCTGGGGTGGAACTTGTCCTCCGGGTCCTTGAAGACCAGATACTCTTGGGTTCTGGTTGACGCAGTGGAGATGCAGTCACTGAAGAGGGGGATGAAGCCATTTGGGTTAACGATTGGGTTCGCGTTGGACCTCCGCAGCGTGGCGAAGATGTTCGGTCGAGGGGATATGGTGTTATCGTAGGGAGTGGAGATGGGGCTCGCCGTGGAGCGCCGGGGGAAGTTGAATGCGGACAAGAAGCTGGAGCGAGTGGAGATGGGGCTCGCCGTGGAGCGCCGGGAGAAAGCGGTGAAGAGGTTAGGCGAGGGCTTGCTCTTGTCCTGGCCCATGGTGGAGGGAGATCAGAGCGTGGTCTCCCTGATACACTGGCAAGACATGCGTATCTGATTACAACAGCATAAACGGAACTCTTGAAACCTATGAGAAATTGTCATGAAATACCAGCACTGCTCACCATATGGAACCATTGTTGTCTATTAGTCCATAATTGTGCACCAAAAATATACAGTTTCTGACCGTCAATGCGATTCACTTGTAGAATATTAATATTATGCGCTAGCACGTCGACAAACAAGCGCTACAAATGTGAGAACAACAAAACAACTCACCAAGATGGGTCTGGGTCTCTCTGTAGCTCTGGGTACGCCACCTGCCCTCCACGCTGCCCTGCCCTAGTGAGACAGTGTGTGTTGTGGTGTGAAGCTCTGGTTAGTCCACTGAGGTATACAGCACATGCAGTGGTATGAAGATGAATTCCTACCCCAATGTTTTTTAGGTGGAGTTACTGATCTTGTGACAATGTTAGCACTGGTGTGGTGTGAATAACTTGTAAAAATGTAAGTAAGTCAACAAAAGACTCCTCTTACCAGTTTGTGGGAGGTAACACCACCTAGATCGGGATGAGCCTAAAGGGTTTAATGGGTAAACAAACCACGTAACTGTCGCTTTTCTAAAGTAAGTGTAAATGAGATGTAGGTCAGGCCAAGAGCTTTAAGGTTGATTCATGTAACACAAGGCGATGAAAGGTGATTCATTTTAAATTTATGGAAGAGAGGGGAAATATCACAACAGTGCAAATCAACATTTAATGTCATTATTAAAATGGCTGTTGAATTCAGATGGAGTTTGTCAGTGGAAGTTCTGTTGCATCTGTGAGTCTGCAAAATTGTCTTCCTATAAGGGCTTTGACTTCCTGTGTCCACACTGGTAATTACAGTTACGAGAAAAAGTGTGTGGACTTTTTTGAATTAGCTGCAATCCTGCAGAAATGGCTCCTAAAATATGGTCGGATCTTCATCTTTAGACACAGTGTGATTTAAACAACACAAATGTACTTTGACATTTGTTTTTATTGAACATATTGTTCAAAACATTAACAGCCTAAGATGGAAAGAGTATGTGAAGCTCTAGGATAATGACTTAGGGCAGTGGTTCTCAACTGGTCTGGCCTTGGGACCCACATTTTCCCATGGTCTTTAAGTCGTGACCCACTTTCATCAAATAGATAGGCATTTAAAATGGAATTCTATTTTTTTTTTTACCACACACGTGACACGCAGTGTGTCAGGTGATCCAATCAATGAGATGACATTCAGGTGGGTTAGAGGAGTCCTGTCATATAAAACCCCACAAAGTTACCAACAGAGTCTGCTCTCCAGAAAAGATCTGTTGAAGTGGAATATGCTCCAGTCAAAAGAAACCTCACAGGAGTTGTTGAGGCTCATCAGGCTGGAAAAGTATACAAAAGAATTTCCAAAGACTTGGGCCTCCATCAGTCAGGAAATTCTCCAGGAGAATATCAGGGTAATGTTCTGTGATCTGAAGCTTAACAAAGGTTGGGTCATGCAGCATGGCAATGAAATGTTGTGGCATGACCTGAAGACATTCATGCAAGACATCCCAACAATATCTATGAACTGAAACAGTTCTGGTCCAAAATACCTCCTAACTGTTGAGCAGGTCTGATCAGCAACTACAGGAAACTGAGGTTACTGCTGCTAAAGGAGGATCCACCAGTTACTGAATCTCATGGTTGACATACGTTTTTGAATCCAAGCTGAAAAATATGTTCAATAAAGACATTTAAATGTACAAATTTGTTAAATCACATTTATCATAACTTGAAGATCAGAACATTTAGGAGCCATTTATGCAGGTAATTCAAAAGGGTTCACAAATGTTTTCTTGCAACTGTATGCTGAAGAGTCAGCTCAGTTTCTGACCCTGGTGTGCACATGCATATACATGTACTGTATGTACTTACATGTTAATTGACATAACTGTTTACATGTGAAGAGTTCCTTTCCAGAGCCCTACACACTAAAAATCATTAGCTCTTGTTTTACCATCCAATATATCTTTATCAACATATCATTTTGTCAAATAAGCACTGGATCTACTGTCCTTTCGAAAAAGCACCATTTGTTTTAATGTTATGCAGTCATACAAGAATATGTGGTTCTTCTTCCCTAAGTGGTTAGGTTCAGTTACACACTCAGAAAACCAAGTTGTAATGTATTGTAGCATATAGGGGAAAATGGGGGAAACGAGTCACTTTAACATTCTCTGATACAATGGCAAACAATTGTCTGATGAAATAATATGTACACTTAAGGTTATTGGACATGGAAATTAATGTTATCTGTAGCTAATAGTTTTAGATATTTGCCTCAACTTGCCCCAGGGCATAATTTACCCCACATAACCCCGGCATAATTTGCCCATAATTTGCAACCACACCCTTTTGTGTGTGGTTGCTCATCTTACCCACAGACTCAACTTACCCCATTCTCCCCTATGGTATAGCACAACATATACATGGTGGTCAGTATCAACAGAGCATAAATTGCATAGGTAAAAAGGGAAGCATTCAAAATAGATGCCGCAAATGGCTTCTGGGTAAAAGTGTCCACGGTTATGGAAAACACACACAATGTGATCATTTACCATCCATCATTATTTTTCAACTTTGTCCAAATCCACTGGCATTGATAAGGTCAGTGATTGTACAGTAATTCCAGGTATTATATGAGGTATCAGTGGTGCAGGACTAAAGTTGTGGGCTTGAGGTACAGGTACGAGGTTGGTTGCTACTGGTCTCGGGGGTTGATTGACAGCATTAGTAAGCCAACAACGTCGGACAGTTCCCCTCAAACTAGTGCCGTCTGAGATCGCCTCATCTCCTTCCGCAGCTCGTCTTGGCTGAGCAGGTACTGGAAGCAAAGCATCATGGGAGTGGCAATGGGTTAGAGAGCTTGCAAGGAGTAGATTGAAGTTGCCCTTCGCCACTGAGCTGGGATCAGTGTTTTGAATTGTGTGGTCCTCTTCAGTAAAGAGAAAACCGTTGGTCTTTTTGTGAAAGGACATTTATGGGAAGTTTGTCTTAATTTAACGCCAGCTGGCAGAAGATAGAGGCTACCGACTATGGTCTCATTTGTTTCTGGTAATATAACAAGGTACAACAATTATATATTAATGTTTCAAATGCTATATGCCTTTAAGGATCTTTATGTGGGCAACTGATCCCAAGTCAGAGCTAAAGCAGCTTCACCACAGACACTATCATACTGTATCTAGATCACTTGAGGCCAGTGGCTCTCAGCCTTGTTTAGTGCCATGGCAAGTATCAACAACTTTCAAAGCATGTTCAATTATTGATTGGTTGATTGATTGATTGATTGATTGATTGATTGATTGATTGATTGATTGATTGATTGAAAATGTCACACAAAACATTGTATAATTGTTTTGAAGGGCTTAAAGGTGTCGTGTTCTATTAAGTTATTTCTGAATGTATGAAGTGTTTCATTCCAAAATGTCATATATCTATTTTTGAGGAAAATGTGCTTTTGGGAAATAGTGAATATTTCACTTTGAAATGAAACTCTACATATTGTAATGAAATAATTGCAATAATTTTGTTTTTTAACATTTCAGCAAGATGTCTGGGAACCACTGCTTTAGGCTACTTCTGGTAAGTGGTTGTTCGTGTTTGTTATCCAAAGCCTTTGGGTTGAGTTACTAAGACGACTTCAGCAAACAGAGGAGGAACAAAGTAGCAAAACAAAGTGACACATCTGCTTAATCGTTGGAATTAATGAAGTGACCTTGTATGTCATCATATTGCTTTCAAATTTACACAAAGGTCTAACAAACCGTGAGCGGAAGCTACTTGACTAGCAAATCAACTCCATAAAAACAGCTTGTGTGTGTGTGGGAGCTTACAGTGAGGTTGTTGATGCCTTCAGACAGAGCTTCTATTTGCAAAATGGTCCCTTCTGTGTTCGCCATCTGCAACACACACACACACACACACACACAGGTCTCACGTAGCCATTACACAGCGTGAACGCAAACATACTTGAATGAAATAGAACCTATGGCATATAATTTGCAATAAATTAAATAAAACCTCTGTTCTCTACATTACTGCACCGGGGGAATGTACCTGAACGAGCCCGTCCACCCAAGCAGGCGTATTCAAACATGCACGCCTCCGTAACCAGCTTTAACATGGTTACACTGATGATGTTCAGTGTGTGTGGGGGGGGGATGAGGATGATGGTGAGGATGACGATGGCGGCAGGTTAGTGGTTGATGCAGGTTTCTGAGGCATGCCGGTGGTCTTGGGTCTGGGTAGTGGTGCGGTGCGGTGCATTTCTTTACATTCCACTGCTGCTGGGGGGGTAAATATTACCCCTTAGAGCTGAAGACCTTCACACAGCCCGGTGGCCTTGAACCAAATGCACTGATTTCACCGTTAAATCAGCCATTTACACTTCAAGTACTGTTATTGCCTGTATGACTATTGTTCAGAAGGAAGAAAACAGCTTTACACACTTTTCTTTATTTATTAAATGATTGGGATAAATCTGTTTACATGTACATGACCACAAGGAAGCTTCCTTTACTGGAGCAGTATTTTCTTTACTATAAAAATACTAAAAACAGTCAAATATCAAAATAACAGTACAAAATCATCATCTCAGGTTCAAACGCAACACATCATTCTGTAATCTGCTCTGCTACAACATAAATATTAAATTAAACCCCTCCGTAAGATGCAAATATTGCACAAGTTCATCGCAGCCACCTGACGTTAAACGCATCCTTATTCACTCCGGTTAGGAAAATCAACGTGCTAAATGATGAACACAAAACAAAATCATGTATTGGTGGTGCACAAATGTTCATAACATAATGGCTTAATCAACATATGTAATAGAGCAAGGGATGTCCCACATATGCAATACAGGAAGTGATGTCACAGGAAGCGGCTCTGTACAGTTTGAGTCCTGAGAGATGCTCTGTTCCCTCGTTTGGAGTTAGATCATGGCACAGGTCGGAGAGGTGAAGGGCTTGCGGGACTGAGGTCGGGTTGGTTAGGCTGGAGGTGAAAGAAAATACCTTTTTTTCTGACGTTTTCATCACTTGAGGTGCGCTGGATTCACGATGACACAATTCAACCCCCGATGACAAGGGGCGAGTTCATCAAAGCACACCTTAAAATATAAGGCACAGGGTAGGGGTGGTGGGCGGGGCTTAAAGGAGCAAGATGGGGATGGGCTGAGGTATTATGGGCGGCAAGCAAAGGAAGCAGAGTAGTAGTAGTAGTAGTAGTGAGAGCTGATTGGCTGATGGAAAGCATGACAACACAGTTGCCATGCTGTTGTCATAGTATCGCCATGTTGTTGTCACGGCGGTTTTGCCATGGAGATGCATCAGATCAGCTGTCGTCGAGCCCCACCTGGTCCCGGGCGTGGTCGGGCTCTCGGTCCAGGATGGGGCTCAGGCCCCGGAAGCCGGCGTAGGGTCGCATCTGCAGCCCGTTTGCCGCAGACTGCGGCGGGGACGACTCCATGGGGCAGATGTAGTCCGTGGAGTCGTCGGGCCGCCTCCTCCTGAGCTGAGTTAAGTTAGAGAAGCCCAACTTCTTCGGCTGCAGATATGAAAAGGAGGAAAAGAGAAAAGGATTTAGCTCCCGACCATACTGTCTTTACACGGCATTCACACAGGTCCTGGTAATCGTTGTTTCTTCCATTTCTGTGTTCTAAAATACTGCATTTTTGACAGACGTTCTGTCATCCACACTTGCTTTACTAGTCCTTCAGAGGACGTGAGCATTAGGCAACAACACACACCCGCTTCTCTAAATGTGTCTTCTAAGCCTGCTGTTGCTGACTAAGGCCATTCTGATCTTATCGCGAACCTGAAGGAAGGAAACCCACAGAAGAAACACGTGATTCTTGAGTCCATAACAACCTGCCTCTATCCTGGTAAACAAAAAACATGCATATACAATTTTTTTGTCCATGTGTCTAGACGGTGTTTATTCTTATTAATTTATCTAGAATGAACTGGATTCTGTTTTAGGGTGGATTGTTATTTCTACGCAAAGCTACTTCTGGTCTTGAGAAGAAGGATCAAGGTGTTCTCTCTCTTTTCGTCTCGCTCGCTCTCCAGTTCCTTACCCTGACTTTAGCGGTGGTGCTGAGCGGGGAGTAGCCGGCCGCCTCAGTGTACTCCCTCTTCTCCTGGTGCACCTGCGCCCCCAGCAGGCCGGCGAAGTTGGTGGCTAGGTGGCGCCTCAGCAGCGTCTTCTGGGTAGGGATGTTCAGCAGCATGGCCAGCGCCTCCGAGTTAAACCGGGGCTCCAGAATCTACGGGAGGGGGTGGGGGACAAATTAAAGGCGTGACTCAACATTAAGACCATCTACTGTGTGTTTCTACAACATTGGGTGATCGTGTGTGTGTGTGTGTGTGTGTGTGTACTCACGATTAGCCCCCCGTGCACGCCGCTGCCCCGCAGGTTGGGCGCATACTCTGCCAGGTCCACAGACCTGAGCCACTCCATGACGCGGTGGTTGGACCACTGGACCACCTCGCTGGGAGGGCACTGGTTCTGAAACACACACATATGCATGGATGCACGCATGGGCACAAATGACTGCAGGCATGCACGAACGCACGCACGCATGCACGCACGTGCGTTGTTACGTGCGCACACTACATCACGCGTGACAACAAGATGCGTAGTGTATTAAGAGCGTGCGCACGTCCGCCTGCCACTGTTAGAGAAATTTTGTTAAGCGGTTACACACACACCCGTTTGCATTTTTCTAAGCTACGCACACACACACACACACCACACACACCGGCAGAAACACTTCCGGTTGCGTAGCTTAGGAAAATGCGAACGGGTGTGTGTGTGAACGCTTAACAAAATATCTCTAACAGTGGCAGGCGAGCGTGCGTTGTTACGTGCGCACACTACATCACGCGTGACAACAAGATGCGCACGTCATAGTACGCGTGCGCGTGAGCGCGTGACAAAAATGTTCTATTATCTTCATGTGTGCGTTTATGCGTTCGCCAAAAACACATACACGTTACGCGTAGACACTCGGCGTGGTG
>CABFOP010093685.1:736-11153 GCA_900683385.1 Anoplogaster cornuta | reverse complement strand
TAAGTTCCATTAGATGTAATTATTGATGGGGATCATTAAAGTTTCATTTAAAGGTGCAATAGGCAAGATTTCTTACCTCAGTAGCAGCGAGCGAAGAGTGGCGATGATTTCAAAGCCGAAGTGTGTGCAGATATGGGGAATGTGGTGTAAAGTAGTCCGCTTGCCCATTGTTGCTCGGGGGACAGTGTTTTGCCGATAAAGGTCTCCGTCACAGCGTGGTCCGATCACTACTTGTGGGAGACGGTTTCCTGGTTGTTTACCTCAGTAGCAGCGAGAAAAGAATGGTGAATTTCAGCGCCGAACCCCGCAGACGTGTGGACTGGTGTGGGAAATATGGTGTCCAGAAGTCTGCTTGCCCATTGTTGCTCAGGGGGATGGTGTGAAAACGATGACAGTCGCTGTCCAATCATTTCATTCAGTCCGAATGAAATGACTACATGCCTGTCAACTTGACCTTCAGATGAATTAAATGATTAGATGGCCCATTTGACTGGAATGAAATGATTGGATGATCTATCTGCCTGTCAACTTGCATTCCCAAACAACCAGGAAACCAGACTTGAGTAGTAGACACTGGACCATGGTGCGATGGGGACTGTTATCGGCAAAACGCCGTAACTGAGCTACAACGGGCAATCAGAGTTCTGGACACTACATTTCCCACACCAATACACACTTTGGCCACGTACGGCGGAGAAATTTGCCATTCTTTGCTCGCTACTACTGAGGTAAACAATCAGGAAATCCTTCTAGCGCCCGGACTACCCGCGACAGGGACCTTTAATGGAAAAAAAACACCGTTAACCGAGCTACAACGGGGCAGTCGGACGTCTGGACACCACATTTCCCACACCAGTCCACATTTCGGCGAAGTACGGCGGTGTAATTCGCCGTCCTTCACTCGCTGCTACTGAGGTAAACAAAACCAAAACACTCACAAAATTGCATACCCTACCTTTAATGTGTCTTGTATTAAAAACTGCCACAACAGTAGGAGATGAACAGGATTCTCTCAGGTGTCTTTGTGACAATTCCACCATACATGCACCAGTCCCATTTTTTAACGTACAACTAAGTACAAGTATGAGTGTTCACTTGTGTGCTTGCTGATATGAGGTAGTGATATAATTTTGAAATTTACTTTCCCCCCCACTTGATCTGACATTTAGGGGTTCGTTTCAGGGGCAATTTAATGAACTCCTTTCCCACTGCTAGAAACTCATGGCAGGCCTTACAGAAGAGGATGGTGCCCCTTTCCTCTCTCTCCAACCAGTCCAATACTTCCACTTGGTGCTGGTCCACTACCTTGGTTGTATGTTGTTGTCGTCTTACCTGGGTCTTCACCAGCAGCACACTTCACCTTTGTTGGGACAGGTTTCCTGTGAAGAGAGAAATAGGAACTTTTAATTGCAGCCTAAAGAGTTTTGAGATGGTGTGTGGAGTGTGTGAGGGTAAAACATAGGTGGTAAAAAAGGAAAATTGTTAAGATGGTAACTAAGACATACCCTTTGTTGACATCAGAAAATGATTTCTCTGTTTCGGTTTTCTACAAGGAAATAAATAGGCAAGAAAAAATAAATACTGTGGGTTGCAATAGTCTCTTTTTACTCATGTTTTTGACAGTCATCAACAAAACATAATGCTTCTGAAACATCCACCTAAGCTTTGTTTTACCTTGGCTAAGGAGGCAGTGATCTGCTGGTCTCGGATGGAGAGGCTGGTGCAGTGGGCCAGAGTCTGGGCGTCCTCAGCCCTCACCATGCACACAGAAGCCTGGGAAGAAGGGAAGAAGGGAAGAAGGGAGGGATAGAAGGAGGGAGGGAGGGTGAACGGAGATCCACCAGGACAAGCTCAGAGAAATGATGTTGATGTGTTACAGCAGAAAGCATTTGAGTTGTTTTGGAAAACCCAACCTTGATACATCACATTAGGGCAGAAATCTTCATTGTCCACAGATCAGAACTAGTATTTGTCTTTTGTAGCTTGGCTAGTGCAAAAGTGCTCCTCCGCACTATAGAAAACTTGAATATGGGCGAATGCAGGGTGTCTGCAAGTTTCATAATCTAAGACCTTTAAGACTTTTTAATTGAAAGTGAAATGTAAGACAATTTCACAACTGAAAAAAAACAATTGAAGACACCTTTTTGGTTCACTTTTGCTGTTTTTTTTTCTGGATCAGCAGAAACCCTGTAATGGATATTTGCTCCATTCCTATTGATATTCTATTTTTTCCTATTATTTTCCGCTGCAATGACCCAATTTCCAAAGTCAAATGTGTCAAAATCAGACAATTAGCAATCAACATTATGTAAAACTTCAAGAGTACCTTCTGTCCTTCGCCCTTCTCCCCCTTGCTGCCGGGCATAAGGACCACATTGTTAATCTTGCCAAAGGACCCCAACAAGTCAGTCACTTCCTGCTCTGAAGCGTCCGCTGGGATGCCTGTCAGATAAACCAGACGAGCTGCAGCAATGGAGGACTGGTAGGTTGAAGTCGCCCCTTTCTTCTTCTTCTTGGCTGGTGGAGGTTTGGCAGACTAGAAAGAGCAGATTAAAGTGACATTTCACTCAGACCATAACTTATAATTGTAACAGGAGTTCATGAAAGTCAAATGCCAACACTAGCAAGTATAGAAGCCTGTACCATTTCCTCACTTTTGGAAAGAAAAAAGAAAAAGAAAAAAATATATATATATATTCAGAAGATCCAGGTAGCTCATATTGGAAGTTGACTGCTCCTGAGTTTCAGTGGGGTTGTGTGTACTGAAAAGTGAATAGGTTTGACCAAAGCAGTACATTGCTTTATGGTGGAGATGCACTAAATTACAGAACAGATGATGATTGGCTTTTGCAAAGTTTTGTCATTTAGCATAACGCCAAATAACCCCCTCGTTTGGTGAAAACACACTTGCACGTCACTAAAACAAATCAAACATGGAGGTGGCACTTTTCTTTCCACATGCCTTTTATTTCTTCAGCTCAACTCAACTCGTTGGCTATTGCTGGTCTCTGGTGAGATTGGAGTGGTTGACCAGCTTCACATGAGACTCATCCAGATTCGGTTAATAAAAATCTAACTTGTTTGAAAGAACTGTGAAGGTCCTGACCAGACCAAGAGGCAAGAGATTAAGCCCTTGACCCTCACATACTACCAGATTATCTGTGCAACCGACCCAAACTAGTGCCAACTTGGTCCGATCTACATAATCAAACCGTGGCTAGAGTCGAGTGTCGCCTAGTCTTAGACAACAAAAGTCGAGGAGACCCACTGTGTCGAAAGCCTTGCTTGCAGCAGCCTTGGCACTTGTCGGTTTGGTCATCTTGGTTCCAGGCTTGAACCCCATCTTGGCGGATCCGGATTTGGAGCGCTGGCCCATCTTAGAAGCTAAGGAGGATGAATGGTGGCCAGTGCCAACGGGACGTTTGGCCAAATCATGTGAGCGCTTCAGACCACCACGAGAGGAACTCCCTGTAGACACACCTGGTTAGAGGTAGGAGGAGGAGAGAGGAAGAAGGAATTGTACAGACAGGTTAGGCATCCAGCATTGTACATAGTGTTCTTTTCATAATTACCTTATTATCAACACATTACTTTTTTCACAATGACACGTTATGAATTACAGGTCAGTACAAAGAACAGTTCTCACTGTGTATCCCTTCTGAAGAGGTGAAAGTAACCATTTCCACCTCCCTCTCTCTTCCTAATAGAGATGAGGTGTGAATTATTGACATTTTGCCATCTCAACCCAAGATTGCACAATTCTCCTTGCAATTACAATAAACAAATATATAATAAAATATACTCCTGAGCTAAAGGATAAGGTCAGCTAAATAAATTCCAGACGACCTCCAGAGAAGAGTTGTTGAGGCTCATAAGGGTGAATAAAGGCTACAAAAGCATTTCAAGACTTCAGTCTACAGTCAGACAGATTGTATCCAAACGAAGAGAATTCAGTGCCATTGCTATTGTCCCTCGGAGTGGACGTCCAGTCTACCTGTGTGGTGCTGATGGCGAGGGTGGTGGTGAGGAAGGTAAGGCCTCCTGTACTGCCTCTGAAGATGGCCCACCCTGTGTTTGCCGGGAGGAGGGCTCGGGGTGGGAGACCAAGAGAGGGACCGCGAGACCGAGCGAGATGGAGAGCGCACCTTAGGGTGCCATGGAGCCTGTCTGCCATCTTGGCTGGCTAGGGAGGATTCCCTCCTGGAGTGGTCATGGAAGGGGTGGGGCATTGGAAAGGGAGCCAATGAGAGATGTAGATAAGATAAAATGACAGAACACACAAAAGAACACATACTTGGAAAACATATGAACTAGAGTTCAGCTGACCTTGATAGATTGGGTTTCCAATCAGGATACCTTAAGACACAAACACACACGCACCTGTTAGCACATCATCCAACACCCTATAGGCAAACATGTATCCTAAACAGTAATGGGCAACTATAAGTGTAAATAGCATTTGGGCAAACATACCCACTGACACCCCACTGTTAACTTTCCTATCTCCAACTCGGTCACTTTTTAATTACCATCATTGTTCCCCATGTTTATCAAGTGATTTATGGTAAAAAAAAAAAAATCTGCCAAAACATGTTGCAAAATGTATGAATAACTATGACAACACAAACCAGCTATATTCTCAAGTTAATGATTTGAAGATGCAAGGCTCCTTCTCCTTACTTGTTGCGTAGGTCTCTGCAGGCAGCAGTGTGTTCGACAGTATTAACATGGTCAATCCAATCCTGAAGAGAAACAAATGGGAGAGATAGAAAATAATTCTCAGTAAAGCTGCATTCACATCACACATGCGTGAAGATAAACAAAATGAAGATGATATAAGTTCACATTAAGAATCTACAGTGATTCAAGAATTTGGACAAAAGGCTAAAGGTCATCTTTGTCATTTTAACATGGTGCACAAACCCAGAACCAAAAGTTGATTTATTCATATTTTGACCTCATATTCAGATTGCATCCCCATTAAACTGTTGAGTCAATAGCAAAAAAAGACTTCCACTCATTGTCTGACTTGTCTTAATGACAGATGCAAAGGGTGACGTCTTGCACACGGCAATCAAATGACATGTTACACATAATGAGGTAATTTTCTAAACTAAGCAAGTGCCAAAGAGGATTCACCAGTGCATATCATGGAACAAGTCACAAAAGGTTTAATAGTGCGTTTGAAATTATTGATATTGTTCTTAAATATTCATGTCCTTGGTAGACAACAGAGGTGTTCCATGTCCTCTCCACTTTCCACTATCTTCAGTGTCACTGTCCATCTTCGTCATTGACAGACTACACATTACCGGCAGAAAAAAAAAAGTTTTGAAGTGCAGAGAGAATCAAAGAGAAACATTTAAAAAAAAAAAGTGTTTTAACCTTCTTCTTGTTTTAACTGATGCACTAAAAATATTTCTGTCCAGTCTATCTAATTCAAGAGAACAGACGCACATGAACAGAAATGTTCAGGACATGTTCAAAAGACAGACCAATCGAGTGCAATACCCGATCATCCATTCAGTTGATCTCTATTGCCTAAGCTGCAGAGGATCCCTGTCACAGACTGTAGATCACAAAGACAGTCATTGAAAAAAACAAAAAACAAGAGACAAGTAAAACAATCTTCACACACTATGTTCATTAACAAGGCTAACATAGTTGTGGAACAACCATGGGTGACTTACCCATAAACTTTGAGAGTCTTTCTGACAGAGGCCAATTTGAGTTCTGTGAGATCCTGATAAGTGGCTAAGATTTTTTCTCATAATGCTACAAAGCTGATTTTGGTCATTACATTATGCAAATGTAGGCATATCTTTGTTGCCTCTTCAACTTTTTAGTTTTTTAGTATACCAAACAACCTAATTTTGTATAAATATTTTAAGGAGAAAGTAGGATGAAATAAATAAAGGGAATAAAGAGTGATGAATAGAAGTAATTACTGTTATAATACATTGGGGGGGGAAGTCATTTTAAGAATAAGTTATTTCTATGGTCAGTCCAACCCACTATTTGTGAACATGAGCAACTCCATGCTAAAGCCAGAAACCAATACGTTTTTCGAGAGAACAAATTAGTTTCATTCTATAGTAATCAAATTATCCTATTAATCCTATTATCCCCAGAAATACAAACTGGGTCACTGTAAGCTTTGCCATGTTTTTCAATTCATACTCTACAGAGGAATGAAGAAGTCTACTTTTTCAATAACTAACTACTATTTAACTATGTTAAAAACAAAAGTAATTAATCATTAATAATTGTCTCTCTGGAAGTCATGACTATCCATTGGCTCCATGTTAACAGAGCTAAAACATTAGTCGTCTATGTTCAGAGGAACTTAATGCACGGTCCTCCACAATGGAGATAACAAATTCTTAAATTGAATGGTCTTCCCCTTTAACATAAGTATTTACTCATTCATCGTTAATTTAATAAGTAAAACTGTTTTCATATCAGCACGCCTAACCTGAAATGCTTTAAATACTGGGATCAGGTTTCCCATAGCATCCGTAACCAAAGTAGCTCTTGGTTTCGTTGCATACCCCTCTCTTACAGTTATGAGGTTATACATTTCTTTAAAAAAAATTTTTTACAGTTCAATATAATATGTAATCACAGATTTGCACAAGAACCATGAGCTGGACACTTACACTGCTAGAAAAACAGGTGCAATATTGTATAGTTTCTCACTAGAGAAACAGTTACCTGTGACTTAATGTACAGCAATGCATCTTATTTGTGTGTGGTTGAGCTACTAAACGTGTTGGAAACAAACCCTGTGGCTTTGCTTGATTTTATAGGTACACCTTGACAGTTTAAAGTCTTATTTTTCTTCAGCAGGCACTTGTCACAATGGTGGGAAACAGGACCCATTTTGAGGCTTTAATTAATTGAAAAATAACATGCTGGCACTGTTAGCCTTCCTCATTCAAATCAATGAGTTCTGCTTGCCATACGCTAGACTAGTTAGTTTGGACTAAAGAGTACTCATTAGTTTCAATGAGGTTTACCAACAATGCTAACGCGTAACTGAATGACAGAAGCAGCAACCCCATAATCTGACAACTGCCTAGTGAAGAAACATAACAGACCCAAACTCAAAATGTGACTATCCCTTTAAGGGAACCTTTAGGCATTGGGACGATGGCATGTTGGCACTCACCTTAGCCTGATCACACTGTATGTGGCACAGGGAGCAGGTATGGGGGTACACCTTTGGAGGCTCCGCTGAGAAATCACTTATCATGGTGGGGGTTGGTAACTTCTTGGTGCTGTTGTGTTGTGGTTTTGAGACAGACGAAGAGGAGAGAGAACGTCTGGAGGAAGACTCACTCCTGGTTTCAGACGAGGGCCTCAGTTTGGGCCCATCCCGCCTGTAGTCTTTATCTGGGCGACGAGATTTGGACGACGGTGGAAATTCTCTGCTGGGCGATCGTTTGGTCTTGTGAATGTCGCTGCTTGGCCTGCGGTAGTCAAGGTCTCCATGCTTGTTTGATTCAGCGGGTTCCAAACGAACCTGCCGCCTTTCGGGCATCTCCACTTTGTGTTTAGAAGCAGAGGAGGAGGATGGAGATGGGTACATTTTAACTGTTCGTTCGCTGGACAGTGGCTCTCGTTTGAAAGTCTCTCTGCCACTGCTCTTGTCCTTTGCCCGACTGGCGTGACCGTAGTCGATGACTTTACCCGCTGTCTGTGTAACGCTGAGGAGGCTGGGCACTTCAGGGGAGCGTGAGGGGGGCGGCGGGATATCATGGATGCCGCGCGACACACTCTGAGAGTATGAGGCGGAGGAAGAGGAAGCGGCATTGTTCTGGTTGTTTGACTTGTTGATCTGGATGTCCCGGAGGATGAACGGTAAAGTGTCCGGGGTTAGCTGATCATCAGGGTAGTGACTCAGCACCTCTAGATCCTCGTTTGAAAGTCCAAAGCTAGCCAGGATACTGCCTGCACTCTCTGGCGTGTATAAACCCAGAACATCCATACCACCGCCACTATTTCCACTGCTATGAGAGGGCTGAGTTTGAGGAGAAGGTAGGTCAGTTGCATTCCAGCTTGACATGCCTGTTCCAGAGTGGCTGTTCTGGGGCTGCTGCTGAAGCCCCTGGTGCCGCTGGGGCTGGTGGCTAGCACTAGGTGGAGGACTGGCAAACAATTTAGTGGGCTGTTGGTAGCTTGACCAATCCACCCCTTGCTGGTGGCCCTGCTGGTTGTCAGAGGTGAGAGTTACTGGGTTGGAGCTGTAGCCTCCGTGTTCTGACAAGCGCTGGCCCATCGCAGGACCTGACCCCTGGTTCTGGTGTTGGTTTGGTTGGTTCATATGGTCCAGGAGGCGGTGGTCCATGTCCCTGGAGCCCCTGATAGCTAGTGCTGACTCCAGCTCATCAGGCAGCTGGGTGGGAGGAGGGAACTGGAAGCCCAACACCTGTGACAGCATATCAGTGGCAGGGCGACTCTGCTGCTGTTGAGTTGGTGGTGGTTGTTGGTGATGTGAAGGCCTGGGCCTGTTAGAGAAGGGCTGTGGCGGCCCTTGTTGCTGGGAGTGGTGGTGATACATGGCACTGGACTGCTGTGCGATTCTGTAGTTTTTTCTGTTAGTTTCCACGTTTAACCCCACAGCTGACACCTGTTGTGTATTGAGAAGATTCAGGAGGGCCACATGAGGAGTTAACACTGTTGTTAACCTGTTGTTGTGATGATGCTGGTTGCCAGCAGTTATGGTCGCTAGAGCGGTGAGCTGCTGGAGGGCAATTTGGGCCTGGGCCTCAATCTGGGCCAATCGGAAAGCTGTAGCAACACCAGCCACAGGTCCGAACTGGAAATGGGTCCCTCTGGCGCTGTTGGCAGCACCAAAAATTCCACTCCGGTCCAAATGGAGGGAGGGAACAAGCTGCAAATGACTGTCCAGCACAGCAAGGCTGCGAGGTGGAAAGCAGAAATAGAATATTAGAGGCTTTTCTTTCTCCCAATTCGGATGAAGTCCTTTTTTCACTATAAGATGACTTAATCCTCAGTTTGTGTTTTCTTCACTTAACAATTAGTTACAGCAGAGAAAAATGCCATCAGGTTTGAGATCTCCTTCCTCTAGTCCGGTGTGTCCACCAAGCTTTTCTTTCAGAACGGGAAAGCAAAGCAACGTTATGCAACAACAGTGAAACACTGAGAAGCATTCACAACTCCAGACAGCCAATATGGACACACAGGGGACATCATACAGACTTAACCCTCTGGATGTGAGAAAAACGACAAACCATAATTAGACTTCCAAAGCAACACTAGCCTATTATGAATGACCAACAATGCAGCACAATGGACTTTGTCAAAATTATAAGCCTCTGTGTAAGCCTTTTTTTGCCTAAATGTTCAGAGTAGAATAGAGACCTGAATTTACCAACACTTAGCACAGTGTAAAATGAATTTTTACTTTGAGTCAATAAAATGTCTAAAAATCAAACCGCACACTTACCATCCACTGGAACAGTTTTAAAGTAAACATACAAATAGTGAACTGTAGTCTACTATTTTCTTTGCCTACAGACACTAAGACTTGGTAAGAATTAACTGAACATCCTGAAAAATAGATATGATATATCCGTTAGGATAATTATATTCTAGCAATGACAAAATGACACTCATGAGAATCATTGACAGAATGATAGTTTCAATTCACCCTGTTAACTTTTTCCTATCATATCATATCTAGTTAAAGTATTTCTCCTTCATCACCCCTTTCAAATGTCTAAAACTCTTGGGTAGCATTTCAAAAAGTGATTTATTTCCACCAATCACAGTCTCAGTCAAACCGAGACCAATCAGCTGTGCCAGAGTGAGGCCAATCAGCTGCGTCATTTTAGGGTTGGGAATATTTTCAATACCAAAACAGATAGGACTTTAATTTGATACCTTCACAATACTTTATATGAATGAAAATCAAATAGGTTTATCAGCAAACTATGTTTTTATAAATTATTGTAACTAGTATCTTTACTATTTACTACTATTATAAACAATTTTATTCTGTAAACAATGTCATGGTAAAATTACATAAGTATTAATGTCAGTGTAAAAATTACAGAATAAGCAGAATATAAGAAAACCTGAATACAGTCGCCTGAATACAACAACGTCGGTTGTGATTGACTGACTGCAAAAAACATTTTGTGATACTCTTTCGGTCAGTGCCTGAAGGCACAGTTTTTCGATATCCAATGTCGTTTTTATTGGTAGAAATCAGCGGTCACTCCTAGTTTACCTTGTAAACCAATGATTTACTTGCAAGGCTTGTTGTTGTCTGTGAGGTAAGTGGGGGGGGGGCTTTAATGTGTGCACCACCACATCACAAATAAATCACGTATGGTACAGCTTGTTGATAATCCGAATTAGAATCATGCAAAACTACAATCAATTGCAA
>CABFOP010093644.1:0-13208 GCA_900683385.1 Anoplogaster cornuta | reverse complement strand
AGCTCTGGATAGGTAATGTCTACATGAAAGATGGCGTCTATTTGCAGCTGCTATTGCTAATTGAGACGACTGCCTTAATTACAACAAACAAATGCAATTTGTATTTTATAATGACAAAAGGCTTTCTGAACAGATCACACACAAAACATTTTCTCATATTTTTCTCTTATAAAGTTTCTAAATGATTTGCTTTGGGCTGACTGGATATTTCTTTACCACCTCAGGAGGTGATTTAAGGTAATGTGGCTGAAGATCAGAGTCTCCAAGGGAAATGGTTGGCTCTCTTTTATGGTCATTTGAGAAAGTGTTTGTTGTACATGTCAGGTGTGAATGACATAATCATATACTGTATCTGCTATTGAAACTACAACACTTTAAGAAGTGCAGGAATTTCTGTTCATGCTAAATAGATATGTATACATCTGTATCCTGCAGCTTTTAAAACTTCCATTCATACAATGGAGTTGTTGAGTGCCTTTTGAAACACTGCCACGCCACCGCTTATTTTAGCTTGGTGTGTGCACATGCTTTCCATATGCTGTAAGCAATTTGTGTGGTAGTTGGCAAGACAGCTGAACCAGTGCGGTAATCTTTGGATTGTGCTGCTACATGAATGGTGGCTGAGGTGCTGTGAGTGTCCTGCCTGTGTGCTTGGGTGCCAGCCCACAGGAATCAGCCCATCTTCACCACTGTCTGCCCATGACCAACGTCCTTAATGCCCACATTGTACCTGACTGGGACAGAACGTTCTCCTGTGTGAATATATCAGTCTTCTCCCTCCCATATGCTTCTCCTGTGATTCTTACCCATACTTTTTTTATTACCAATAGCACATTTGCAATGTTGGGAAGGATTTCCTGAACCTAAGCATTAAGCATTGATTAATTTGCCATCTTAGTAAAAATTTGTAAAACTAAAAATGTATTAGAACCAGACTGCTATAAAATTAGAAGATTAAATCTTATGTCACTGTCCTCAAGGGCTTCTCAGAGCACACTTCAAAACCTGTCCATTTGTAACAATGTTAATTGTGATTGCAACAAACTCATTCCAACGTTTAAATAGCCACACTTCGCTAATTGAGGTGGATCTTTTTCAGACTGGATGCAATTATTGTAATTTAATGAGTGGCCACATGTGTTTTATTGTCAGGGTTCACAGGTTCAAGCCCAACAGCGTATAACAGCAGGTTTCAATGTGGATATGTGATTGTCCTTCATTTTGGGCTAAGGGAAATGTATCTTTCTTTAATTAGGTCCCATAACCAACCACATAGTTGATGCTATGAGTCAATTTCAGGAGGTCATTACCCCAACATCATAAGGAGCTCAAGGAGAAATCTATTAGAAAATCTATTAACTTCAGCTGACAGTCCTGGATCACTTTAACAATCACAACATCTTCAATCTTGAAGGTAGGGTATGCGATTTTGTGAGTGTTTTGGTTTCGTTTTTGTTTACCTCGGTAGCAACGAGCAAAGAATGACGAATTACGGCACTGTATCTTGCCGAAATGTGGATTGGGGGAAGGATTTCCTGATTGTTTATCCCCGTAGCAGCAGCGAAGAATGGCAACGATTACCAAGCCGAACCGAGCCGAAGTGTGTGTGGTTGTGGGGAATGTGGTGGAAAGTAGTCCATCTGCCCGTTGAAGCTCGGGGGACAGTGTTTTGTCGATAAAGCTCTTCGTCGTAGTGAGGTCCGGTCGCTACTTGTGCGAGAAGGGTTTCATAGTTGATTTCCACAGTAGCAGTGAGCATGTCATTTCAGCGCTGGACCCCTCCGAATCCCATCGAATTGTGGACTGGTGTGGGAAATGTGGTGTCCAGAAGTCTGCTTGCCTGTTTTTGCTCGGGGGGACGGTGTGAAAACGATAACGGTCACTGTTGCACCGTGGTCCAGTCTCTACTACTCGAGTCTGGTTTTCCTGGTTGTTTGGGAATGCAAGTCGGCAGGTAGGTACGCCATCCAATCATTTCATTCCAGCCAAATGGATCATCTAATCATTTAATTCGAGCTGAAGGTCAAGTTAACAGACACGTAGTCCATCCAATCATTTCATTCAGACCGCATGAAATGATTGGACGGACTTATTATACTATTACAGCTGCTACAGACACTGGATGTTTTCCATTTTTCTTTCAGAGGACTTGATTTATTGATTGCTGTTGGGATATAAAGACAATTTCTACTAATATAACCGAAAATGCTGCTCAAAACATCATACACCCTACCTTTAATGCTGTGGACTATGACTTTCAAGATTACCCAAAACAAGGAAACTGGTTTGCGAAGGTGACGTTGCCATGACTTTATATTGTGGTTTTGGCATCCAATCTATGTTTCATAAAACAGAACCTTTGCAACCCTGTTTGCCCACAATAAACTAAAAAAGGTGCTGAATATGCAACTCAACAGAACATTGAATGAGTCCTACACATGATCACACAGAACCAGATCGCAGATGTGATGGAAATTTGGTCTGTGAGACATCCTGGACACATTAGGATATAGCTGGGCATATCAGAAAGACATTTATAGAGAATGATGTAATCATTGTTCAAACATTCATTGAAGTGCACACTGAGGTAATGTAGAGGAAGATCAAAGATTGGCCAGTGGGCATTTTGTTCCACAGCACTGCTAAATCTACTAAAATCAGTCATATCTATAATCCTCCGTGGCTTGTAAACCCTGTATAATGCTCATGCAGATACTGCCCTCCAAACAAATCATTAGCATATTGCTCTAACAGGATAAAGGTAGCTGGGAAGCAAGTGAGTTGTGAGACTCTCTTCCTTATGCCTCTACAGTGGGTAAGTTTGACTGGGAATCAGAATCAGCTTTATTGTCATTATACTAGGTACAACAAAAAATTGCATGGCTTCTCTCCTACATAAAGATACAAAGAATCAGACCAAACACAAAATATATAAAAAATATATATAAAAGAGCATACTACAGCAGTTGTCTTTACAATCACCATATTACACAACTGACTATATTGACATGCAGACTAAAACTGGATTACCTCTAATCGTGCACATTGTGTGATTGCATTTGGCCCAGTGCTTTCTATTTGTATTTAGACTGATCACAATGATTGTGTACAGTGTATAATCTTTCTTTAGTAGCCTATAGAGTAAACACATTAAATAAACTTTGATCATATGCAGGAATTATTATATAATATAATAATAATTATTACGTAATACAACATAATATTGAAATCAATTTTGCTTTCTGCACACATAACTGCAGTGGAATCGAGTAATGCAATAATTATTTCAAGTCTGGTTGAAATGTCTTGTGGGAGAGTAATGGACTGTATGGCAGATCTCTGAAAATCCCATGGTCAAGATCAAGAACTTCATCCCAATGGCCCATTTCCATGACACGTTGGATACGCTGAACTTCCAAGAAATGTCCTCACGGGATGTTAAGTCATTGGATTCCTTTGTATTTCTTTGTATTTTCTCAGGATTCCAGTATTCCTTGCCATTGAATTGTTCAACACATCTCTAACTATACTTTCTTTCTTTGTCTCTCCCAATGTCTTTGTGACTCCAGATTTTAGGGTGGATGTCGATTCTGCTCATGGCTGAATGGTGATGTCATCACTGTGGAAGGCCACAGTCTCTCTTTCTCTGCCTTTCTCCAACCAGGACTGTGCAGGGCTGAGATATTCTGAGAGGCAGGGACTCAAACACAAATATTCTCTGCATATTCCATTCCTGTATGTTGTATAATATCATTATTCAAAAGGCAATAAACAGAGTTGTTGCTATAAAGCTTTTAAAAATCCCAGTTTTTAAGATTAATTTGTCTATGAGATATTGCCACTCAAAAACTGTGGGAAAATTAAGTGTATTCTGTCTCTCTGTGGAATAACACATCTGGAATGTCCATCCATTGCCAAACATGCTCAAAGGTTTCTGCACACTTTGATGTTTAATCCTTTATTGGATTGAGATCTGGGGACTGTGAAGGCCATCGGAGTAAACTAAAGTCACTGTAATGTTCCTCGAGACAACTAGAGATGATGCATGCTTCGTAACATGGTGCATTATCCTGCTGGAAGTATCCATTTGAAAACAGGTAGGTTGTGGCCATGAAGGGATACGCCTGATGCTCAATTGGTAATAAGTGGCCAGAAGGGCCAATATAGTAGTCTGCTACAGTTACATCAAAAGCCCAACACAGCAAAGAGACTGCCAAAATGTCTTCATGCATGGCCTAGACTTGGGCCAGTAAGTTTCTGACTCGCATGGAGCAGAATCAGAGCTTTAAGTGCTACCAGAGCATCCACAGGGCATATTCCTGCACACAGTCATGGCTGATGTCCAGAATGACAACATCGAAACAGATGCAAATACTTCAGATTAACTCTTATCGGAGAGACCGATTACAGCTCGTGCAAATCAGACGGAGAGACAAAACAAGATAACAATCCAGATGACACTACTGCGGAAGGTCCCTGCAAAGCAAGTCATCCCCACTGAAGTGAAAGAAATAAGAACCCACCAAGACAGAAGCAACCACCCTATGGTCGCAGTCAGGTCAGACAACTCTCGAATTCAGCCTCAGCAAGCGTCACAGCCGAGCTCCCATCCCACATAAGAAGGTACTTTGTCTGTCAGCAAAGAGGGATAGATGCATGCATTGCTATCGGTGTGGCGGTAGTTCGTGACCTTTGAACTGTGTGACCCTTAAATGGACCGCAACTCTTGACTTCAGAATATTCTCCTTGTGCAAATTCAGTGAAATTGAAAGGCTGGCCAAACTCTGTGTCATCTTTTAAATCACTTCTGCACATTTTAGAGATGCTGTTTTGTAAATTGTATTTTATTTTTCAAAGCCCGTAGTAACTACATAAAGTTTATTGTAATGTTTTTAATGTTCTCAATGATTAAAAACACCTGGTGCTTGGTACTCTGTTATGGCATTTTGGGAGTGGTAGGACAAAGTGGTAGTGATTGGAGCCCCATGGTGCGCGTTCCTGCCTTGCTAGTTATGTAGCTGCTGCACAAAGATGTTCTTACATGCAGCAATAAGAGATGTTGACAGGCTCTGCTCTTCCTCTGCTTGCCGGCCTTTCCAAATAGGCCACACTTAGTTTCTCTAGGATCACCGTCCTCCATCCTGTACGTAACAACGTCCGTGGAGTCGACCCAAAACAAAACAAACCACATTTTTGGAAGTAATACATTATATTTACTCTAGTTACTGTAATCAAGTAGCTTTTTGTGTACTTGTAGTTTTTACACGACTTGTTCAGCTATCACTGTTTCGGAGTATTTCAAATGTTTTCTATCATTTATGTTATTGCTGTTTTTGTACAAGATACTTTTTCATGTATTTTTTTCCCCAGTACTGTATTATATGAAAATCATTCATCAATATGAATATCAGGTCACTAAGACATCCAATGAGTAAAAATAATTACTTAGCTGTAAAATCAATCATTTTGGTGGATGATTTATGTGATAGCAAAAAAAAATTCTACTATACAAACTCATTATCATGTTGTCATGAGTTTTCTGTGAAATACGGTAGTATAGTTGTAACAGTTTTCAGCCTCTAGGCTTCCTCTGATAATCAGATGAAACAACCTGAAAAGGGAAAATCATTCTTTGGTTGAACTGTTCCCCTCTGAACATTCAGACCTGTGAGAGGGCATCACAAGTTTTTAAGGGAAACTAGACCCTTCTCTGACTGAGTAGGAAAGGTGTTGGCTGATGCTGACATCTAGTGGTACAAAGTGTGTTAAAGCACCATATTAGCACTGCTAGTAGAAAACTAACTGGGTACCCATAGCAGTTTACTCCTCTTCTTGCAGCTGGTCATTGTCTCCTCAAGCCAAGTCAAGTTGCTGTATACTGACACTTTTAAAACCTAAAGGTGTTTGAAAGTCACTTCTTACAGAGTCACTTCTTCATCAAAATAAATCAACATGTATTAGTTTACCCTTGACTTGAGGTGCAATGATGACACATTGCATCCCTTATGGGTCACTTATAGAGTCACTTACACGGTCGATTACCGAGGCACTTCTTCAGGGAAATTTCATCAGCATTTTTTTTGACATCTGTGTGCTTGCTCCAGTTTTTTTTAAATCATACAGAGATAAAGGACATGTTGAGGTTTTATGTGGAAATACTGTTAATTAAACATTTCAAAATGAGATTGTCCTTTATATCATATAAATAAAACACATGCCTCTAACCCTGAAGAATATTACTACATTTTATTTCTTGCAAGTTTTATTAATTTAAATAATCAATGCTCTCTTTTATCACACACAGATTTGATACAATTGTCATAAAAACATATGACAAAAATATACTAAGGTATGCTCTTGGATAATTACAAATATTTTAAGTCACTTACGTAAAGTAAGTAAGTAAGTAAGTAAGTAAACTTGTGTTATGGAAAATAATGATGTAATGCTTATAAGTATAGATACAGCTAGTGGAAAACCTCTAAGCAGGACTGTATGTGTTTCATCTTTACCTCTTTATCCCTGACCCAAGACTTAACCTCAAGGACCTGGTCATAAAGTCATAAAGAGTTGGAGGATGTTGCTTTTTATTACAGGGATTACCCCCTTTATGGCTGCATGACCCTGCATGGCCTTGCATATCTTCACTTATCTGCCTTTTCCTGTGTGTGTAAATGGTCACAGTTACGTGTATAAATGTATCTGGTGAACTGAATTCCTCAGCTCATTCTGTATACACTCCGGTGTGTGTAGTTTCAGCTCTGCTTGAAAGCAGTAAAGGCCTAAGAGACTAAGAGAGGTCTCGGGCATATATTGTGTTATAGCTTTATTAAGCTGCTCTCACCGACTAGACAACGTGCAATTGACTTAAATTGCCACGACACTTGAACACCCCCTTGTTTGTTCTGATCTTATTGAAGGAAAAATGCAGATTTCATAGATTAAAAAAATAAACTCAAAGTGACGGTTGTGATTTATGATTTTATGAATTCATGTCTGTGATATGTCATGACCAGGGTATAGCCAGATTAGTCATGTACTGTATAGAACTACAGATAAACACTACAGCCATACATGTTCAAACAAATTGGAAACAATACAGACAAATATATCTTTTTCATTTTCAGTTTAGCAATCTCATATTATAGACACATTTACTTAACAGGTCTAATTAGAAAAGAGATAGATGCAGATAATTCTGTGGAAGACCTTCAAAAAGCATTCAATACATTTGATCACATAATCCTGTTTATGAGACTGAAAGGCTTGAGTTTTAATCACTGCCATTAATTGTGAGCAGATGGTAAATGTAAATGGCTGCTATTCAAACTTAAACCTGTGGGCTGTGCGTTCCCCAAAGGCAGCATTCCTGGTCCAACTCTCCTTTTGTCATGTTAATGACTTGAAAGCAGCTTGTTCCTCTAATCTTTTGCTTTATGCTGATAATATGCAGACTTTCTTATGCCACATGAAGACAAAATGTGACAGAAGCCACTTTATATTCTTAGCTTTGAAAGTCAGCCGATGGCTTATGGTTGGTGACAAGTTCATAACTCAGTATCTGCTAACTATCCTGGATTTGTTGAAATTATGATAAAGTCAATCAGAGATCAAAGATAAATCTTTTGGCAATAATCTCCAAATATGTGGAATCTGGAGCCTGAAAAGCATCGGCTGGCACCGTAATTGAAAGCCATTTTGATTGGGACACTGATAAGCTGGGAACAGCAAGCACTTTGGCAAATAAAAAAACACCATCACTGAATAAGTTGTTTCGAGTTATCATTAAACTTCATTGCAGCTTTCACCTACATTTCTTTCATTAAGTACCTGGATTGACTTAGGGTGCAAGCAAGAGCTGGCAGGGTAAAGCCGAGTCTGTGGCTCTTATTTTATCAGACCAAACATGTTGGAAGATTTTGTCATTGTTTTGGTATCTGCTGTTCTTCCTGCATATACACACCTTGATGTCAGCTGAAAGCAGAAGATGCCATAAAGTACTGTACATGTGACACCTAAAGGAGTGTGGTCATTTTGTCTAAACAAACACTACATCCAGAAAAAACGGAATAAATTCTGGTTTATAAGGCCAAATAAATCAAAAGCAGAAATCGATCTATAAACTGGGTTGTGCTCAAACCGATTATAACCTTACTTAGAATCAGATAACCTTAATATAATCAGACTAAGGCACATTAATCACATTCAAATTCAATTATGTGTGTGCATGTAAATATACCCATGGGCTCTGCTTACATGCATGGAGTAACCCGGCTATTGACCACACTCCCGTTAAGGTCTTTTTCAGGTTATGCTGTTTACATGCAGCTTTAATACCCTGCGACTGAGTCTCCCTGTGGCCATGAATAAACCAATCAACAGAATATTCGTATCTACCTGAGGTCCTTAGATAGAACAGTCAACCAGCAAAAATCTACGAAAAAGCATGCAGCTGCAAACAAAGCTTTTCATATTAAGGTTTTATGAAATGCCAAGCAAAGAGAAATAATAATAAATGTTAAATTTCTGTATGTATCTAAATGTTAAATACCATGAAAGGAGGCATAATCAGCTTCCTCTCCTGCCTCTATGTTGCAGACAGACCTGAAGCATCCTCCCCAGACAAATATGTTTTCAGACACACACACGCACACGCACGCGCACACACACAACAAACAGACTAGTCTTAGTAGGGCTTAAGAGGGTATCATTAATATTTCTTTATGCTAGCAGTAGCTTATGAGTTGAACATAGACTGTAAACAAACCCAGAGAGGAGGCTCAAAAGACAGGGGAAGGTGGTTAAACGGCTGGAGCATAAAACAACCAGCGTACTGTCTGAAGAAACAGCTTCACAGTATAGAGGTTCATCGACAACCTGACAGCATGTCGTTTTTGACAGCAGTTTTTTTGTTCAATAAATTGACACACTGCTTAGCATGAACACCTACGCTGACTTAATAATTCTAAAGACTTAAGAATTGAATCGGTATGCATGAATGTGCCATGTACACACAGCTGTTATGAGGCTCTTATTCAAAGTGTTATGAATGTGTTATAAAAATGGAGTGCATCTTAATTGTGATTTATATTGTTCCCTCAAAGGATTACTGTGTTCTTCCAGATTCAAATGACAGCGAAATTTGTTTTTCACTGACTCTGAATCAAAAGCCATTAAAACCACCCAAAGAAACACACAGGATTTGACTTGATAAAAGTTATGTACTTTTTATGGTCAACTGAGGAAATAAGGAAAAGCAAGCGTGTCTTTGGTTTCCATTATGGCTCTCCAAAGACCGCTGCCACAGTGCTTCTGTTCAGACTGAACAACAGAATATGTATCCTGAGCATCAGAGAGCTTAACTGTTGGAGCTCTTGCTGAAAGTTGTTTTTAATTCTACACATAGAACCAAAACCAGCAACGGTTTACTGATAGGACAGGAGTAAGGGGGGAAGAGCAGACTACAGGTGGCGCTACAGTAACCGATTCAAAAAGCAAATGCAGGATTACACAAAAACGACCATACCGATTTCCATGAAACTCACTGGAGAGGTGTTGCATGGGCCAACTTAAACACCATAACATTTTGCCTACAGGGCCGTTGTAAATGGTATACAATTCAAATGACTCAGATTCAGATCAGTACAGTGAGGGTCTAAAGTGGGCGTTGTATTTGTTCTTTGTTTTTAATTTATTCTTTTCATAATGTGGGCATTGTGAAGCCCTTTGAGACTAAGGGCTTTACAAATAAACCTGACTACAGACCCTTGATAGCATTTTGCCTGTAACAGCCCTAAACAAAATTAATTCACTCTCATTATGGCAAAATGTACAGTATACTAAATGGCCTCACATTCCTGGAAAAGCTTTTCCATGCCTATTCCTTTACTGTCCTAAAACCTCTGAAACCTTGTAAGATATACTAAATTATGAATCATTCCTCTAATGGTCTATGGTATATGTGATATGTCTCGAATATTCCTATGATATTTCTTGAAAAACATGTGGTCCCATAAAGTTATGCAAAGGGGAGGTGGAGAAGGAGGCTCAACTTTAGACTTATGTGATGTTCTGCTATATTTATCATACATAGTAATTTTCTGGTATCTGGTATTTCAGTATAAATAATCTCTTAAAGTTTAATTTAATGCAGACTACCACATGCATCAAATTCATGTGCAGAGCAGACTTCATTTTCCTTTCAATATCAACTGGATTTGCAAACAGAACTAGAAGGAATAACTTCATGAATGAATGAACCCCATTAGAGGAGGCCTCAGTGACTGCTAGTCTTTCTGGGGTCCACACAAATATATTCATGTATGAATGAATGAATGAATGAATGAATGAATGAATGAAGACTAATACGAACAAAGGCGGAATTATTTGTCCACCATCATTTGAAAGTCACAAAGACAAACAGGTCAGGTTAGCAGGTCACTAAACTCTGCAGTGTGGTGGGTGTGCCTCAAATGACTCCTCATAGTCATTTATTGAGAACCTTAGAGATCTTCTGATGTACTGCACAATGGCACTACCACTCCAATTAAAGAGAACACTGGCCAGAATATTTAAATAAAAGATACGCAAAAGACTCAAATACTCAATTGATGCTGACTGTTACATTAGATATTGAAAGTTATCTGAAAAAGAAAACCTTAATGTTGTAAACAATATAGTTATTCTTCCTGTCACTTTGATTTAAAATCAATCTTGATTCCCAGGCATTTATCAGGACAGACTTTCTACAGGGTTAGGGTTAGGGGTTTTTGTTTTCTCTTAGTTGAAACGCTGTAGGCCTATTCTTCTCTTTTTTTCCGTACACCAGTAATGCTTTACTGTTGAGAGCTCTAAGTACATTTTTTAAGTGGATGAAGCACTTCTCAGTTCAGGCCCAGAGAAGAGTATGAGGTCTACTTCATGGAAAGGTGAAAAACTGTGTGGGTAAGGAGGACTATTATTTTGAAAAATATTGCTTAATAAATAGACACAGCATTCCATGACTGCCACCAATGAAGCCCTTAATGAGCATCATAGGAGAGTTGACATATGAATATTCATCAATGTGCATGGAGTTGCTATGAAGCTCTTCATCAAATCACATTTCAAATTACATTTATTTGTATAGCCCTAAATCACAGCATTTTGGATGCGTTATTAGGTTTCAAGTACCCCATGTTTTTACTTTTCCATGGATCTTTGTTTACTATTTTGTACAAAATTTTGAATATCTGTTTCTGCTCCTTTGAATATTTATAAATTATTTTCACGAGGCTACATAGCCCCCACACGATCCCATTAGCCTCAACACATTGCCAAGCCACATGAGGTGTGGTCAATAGAGTGAGTAACTCTATGCTGGGAAGCCACTGATGAACCACTGTCAATGAACATTTCATGCCGGTAGCTACAGCTGACCTCGTAACAATGATACCTCAACTGCACTATTTAAAATAAATTAAGTAGAGCCTTATGTTATCTGCACACTATTCCATGTGTGCAGATAAAATGCATGTGGATATTTTTGGCTATTATGTAATAATACATATTAAAATGCTTTTGATGTAATCAAGGTGAACTGCAAACCAATTCAAGGCTAATATTCAGTCATTTAATAGTTTGTAGCATCATAAAATGTCAATAATAATTATGTAAAATATCATTAATTAACCTATATATCACTGAGGCAACTCAACATTGGTGTCAACAACAAAATGTTTATATGTTCAAGCTTTTTGTGAGTGGGGTTTGATTTTGAAACAAAAGCAAATTGAAGCAAATTTACTATTCGGGTTCATTAGACGACAAGGGCGACCACCCTTTATTCTTCCACCTCATCACAAGCTAGGAGTGCCACTTCAGCTGGCTCACCGGCCCACTCAAATGGCTCTCTTAACTGAGGAATAATACAAAAACAATACCAGCTCATGACGCACGATACCTGTGAGTTCACATAGCCACACGTCACCGTTAGCCTGATATAGACCGGAGACAAAGGCATGGATGAAATCTGAGCTTGCCAGCCTCTGTTTCTGTTGCCATGACGACAGCAGCCATTCCAATGCCACGGTGAGAAAGGCTCCGCCCACTGGGGGAATTCACAGATCTAACCTGGCAACCTGGCAGCTAAATATCACTAGAATCAATCCATTTACATAAGAACGTAACAAATTGACATTAGCTAAACTCCACAGCTCGTTCCTCTTTTCCTAATCCACTACTGTAAATCATTTTCATCCTTTTCCAGTGTGGCCTTTAACAGTGCAGAATTGGATGGCAGTCAGGGCGTGTTGCTATTGTTGGCAGGTGTAGAAGCAGGTTGAGCTGGTTCCTAGTACCCTGAATAACTCGGTGGCCCTCCCTTCCGCCCTCCCTCTCTCCAGGCCTATTGTCGATTCACTCTCATACGTTAGCTGCTTGGTGAAGATATTTCATTGCCTGTACACCTGTTCCCATCTGAAGTAGCCCAAGAATAAGGTACGTATTTACTGTGGTACGATTTCATTTGAGTTTTCTGTCTCAAGAAATGTATATCTATTGGATGGATACTTAAATGCCTACATGCTTAAAAACGACTCAAATTTGAACTCTATATACTATATTTTTCTAAGTAAAACAGAATCGCTTCCTAATGAATAAGCAAAAATCAGTAACAACCTGTTCATTGTACAGAGAGAATCTGTAAAAGATATCAGAATTGCTTTTATTGTCTATGTGAATGTACAAGAACTTGGTCATTTGGTGCCGACACATCAGAACAACAGAGTGACACATATAATACAATAATGAAGCAGACCTCATGTAAAGTGCCATTAGACAGCGCAATATGTTTTATTACATAATTGTCCAGGTATATAATTTAAATGTTATCAGTATTTATAATTTAATAGCAGCGGTGAGGGAATGTAGTTAGAGTCCAGTTGTGCAGTAGTCCATAAACTAGCTTGGGATATTATGTAACGCATGTACAGAAGTTGTAAGGCAGTAAACAGAGCAATAATAACAATACTTGTATTAACAGCATACAGGGAGCTAAATAGCACTGGGTGACGAAGAATAAGGTGATAAATAGCATAAATACCAGGTAATCAGTGTCTGTATGTGGCTTGACAGTGTTCAGGAATGTGTATGTGTGTGTGTGTGTGTGTGTGTGTGTGTGTGTGTGTGTGTGTTTTGGGGGGGTATATTTATATGCAGACAACGTCTTT
>CABFOP010093620.1:0-11523 GCA_900683385.1 Anoplogaster cornuta | reverse complement strand
GTCTTTTCCCCTTTTCTTTACCATTTTAGATGGTATGGCACTTTATGTTACTCTTGGTCTGTTTATTTTTGGCCAAGGATATTTATTTACCACATTATTACTCTGGAATGTACTTGAAAGTACTGTGTTTACAAAACAAAGTTGTTTTGAACAAAATAAACAGGATTTTGTTGTTTAAACTTATGTATGTGTCTATTCATTGATTTAGTCATCTACCAAGACCTGTTTGAATTGAAAAATGTTGCTTCTGGTGTCAAATATCGATATGCGATTAAAATGCGATTAATTACGATTAATTAATTACAAAGCCCATAATTAATTCGATTAATTTTTTTTAATCAAGTCCCACCACTAATATATATATATATATATATACTGAGCAATTAGTCCTTGGTTGAGCAATCTCCTGTTTCTGATGTGATAGGCTGCTTGGTGTACAAGTATAGCCATTTTTTCATTTTTCAGGTCCTTTAGCATATTTTTGTTTTTGATTGGAATGGCCATATTGCATATGAACAATGACAAAAGAGAAATTGACCTTTTTAAAGCGCATGTCTATTATTCATTGATTCACTCATCTACCAAATCCATTTTAATTGAAAAATATTGAAAAATGCTTCTCACGGCAAATATTGATATATGCGATTAATTTTGATTAATTAATTACAATGCATGTAATTAATTTAAAAAAATAATAATCGTTTGACAGCCCTAAATTAAACGTATTGTTTAAGTGTTTATACAATGCACTGATTAAAAAGTCAAAAAAAGGTGTGACAGGTAGAGAGCACAAGGATATCTCTGCCTTGTTGGTGTGACACGCCCCTTCACATGATAATCAGGGAAGTCAATTGAAGCTAATTGGCAGCCAACTGGTATTAGACACACCTGTGTTTTATTCCCTCATCACAGGGAGGGTATATTAGACATGAGATCAGTGTGGCGCATGCTGGTCTATTGTCCTTGAAGTTGGGCTTCAAGGCACTTAGCAATACTGTGTAACAATACTGTTTACTGTAGGGATGAAATGAATTTCATCACACAAAAATAGCCTGAGAGTGCCAAACCTTATGTGATGGTGATGTACAAAGCTGCCACTTAAACAATACGTTTAATTTAGGGCTGTCAAACGATTACATTTTTTTTAAAATTACATGCTTTGTAATTAATTAATCGAAATTAATCGCATATATCAATATTTGCCATGAGGAGCATTTTTCAATATTTTTCAATTAAAATGGATTTGGTAGATGAGTGAATCAATAAGACATACACTTTAAAAAGGTCAACTTCTCTTTTATTTCCGTTTTTTCATTGTTCATATGCAAAATGGCCAATACAATCAAAAACAAAAATATGACTAATGCATTGAAAAAAATACGTTTTTCACCATCTGTAAAGCCTCCATTAACCCCTTGTCCTCTACCACCAAAATCGGCCTGCAGTCTTTATTTCACTAGGAGGAATCCTCGACGTGGCTGTCTGGTCTCCAAACTACGTTTTGTCACGAAACACATGCGAGAAGTCACACGGGAAGTTACGCATTACCATGCTCGACGCAGGAAAATTACGCAATACCATGCGCGACACAGGATTTTTTCATTCTAACAATCTAACAATGAATGTCTGACAGCAATACGCTTTTCAAGTTGTTTGTGCGCTTAACTTTCATTGCAGCCATGATTATTGATGTCGCCGTTCACAAACGTACAAAATAGCCTCAGCGTTTCCTCAGTGGTCCGTGTTTCAAATGCAACACATAGGCTACCTAATGTTAGGCTATAGATCTGTGTCTTGCACTCTCATTGGCTGTAGCTCGTCTGACTACTGGACTCCCCTGCTGGGTCCAGATTTACCTGTGTGTGTGTGTGTGTGTGTGTGCGCTTGAGAGGCGCTCGCTATACTGGATAGGTTATAATCTATACAGAGCAGGTAAAATAATGTAGTCATAAGGATAATTGCAGTGATCGTTTCGCCATCTGGTCTTATTTTTTCCGCGAGCAAATGTGTCAAGCTGGGCAGGAAGTCAGACACCAGCCAGTTCTTGTGTGTTTTTAAAGTTGCCATTCACAGAGCCAAGCAACTCTGTCATCTGCTTCCATCATGTTTACAAAGCTACTGTGGGCTTGTACTGTATTTATGTTTAAATTGTGCGAAGTGACGTACTGTATCAGGTATTGGGGAGCATCAAAGAGTGTGATTAATCTGCGTTAATTTCTATAATTAATTAATCGTAATTAACGCATTATTTTGACAGCCCTAGTTTAATTACTATATTACATAGCAGCCCCTGAGTGGCTTATAGCCCTGAAACGGGACCCCTTGGGCTAGTGGCTTATGTTGTTTAGGAAAGTTAAAGGTAGGGTGTATGAGTCTTTTGGTTTCGTTTACGTCGGTAGCAGCAAGCAAAGGATGGCGAATTACAGCACCGTACCTATGTAAAATTGCATTTTAATTTTCAAGTTTACATTTTAATTTTAATTAAGTCCCTCATGGGCTTCCATATATGTCAGTAATTTGTGATGCCAGCACAGCCTGGGAAAGAAAACTGCAGAGCCTGCCAGTGTTAGGGAGTGGACAAACACAATACAAGATTACACGGACTGGGTAGCCTGATGTCACACTGGATATACTGACTTGTCTATCACATGGGAACAAATGTTTGTTAAAAAACAAGCCATGTCACTTCAATGGCCTTTCCACGAAGTTCAAAGTGTGGGCTCGCTTAAGTTACTGTATGAGCTACTGGAACAATGTTCTGTGGACAGATGAGACAAAAATTGAACTTTTGAACCAACAGCAAAACCTCATCTCAACTGTGACTGGTGGGTCTCGTGTTGGAGTTTAATAAGAGGATGATGGCCATTCAGAATTTCCATAAAGTTCCTGAAATCCTCCATAGAATAAGTCCATACCCCCCAGATATCATCCAGATACCTGAGGTATTTAAAGGGAAGTTTGGGACATTTCATCAACACAGTTTCCTCCCAATCTGCCATGTAAATATTCGCATAGGCTGGGGCGAACCGTTTCCCCATAGCCGTACCCTTAATTTGTAAAAAATACTGACCGTTAAATTCAAAATCATTACGGGTTAGGCTGAAATTAAGGAGGCGGAGGATTGCATCGTCTGGCCTATGTCTAGATGGGTATCTTTTGAACCACTTAGAAATTGATTGCATACCTAATTGAATGTCAATATTTGTATAGAGACTTTCAACGTCCATGGTGAAAAGGAAAAAGGGTTGATCAAGTTGAAGGTTTCGTAAGTGGTTGAGGAAATCTGATGTGTCTTTGATATAGCTTGGGTGTTTATTAGCCAATGGTGAGAGAAAGTAGTCAATGTATTGTGCCGTACCATAACTTTCACTACCACAATCTGACACTATAGGACGACCCAGAGGGATGCGAAAGGGGACTGTCCACTTTTCCGGGGGCTTGTGGATCTTGGGGAGGAGATAAAAACGATGCAGTCTATAGGGACGAGGCCCCCTAAGGTAAGTAACTTGTTGTTTGGATAAATATTTCCGGTCTTGTAGTTCTAGAAGAATTTCCCGGAATAATTGTTCTGATTCCTCTAATAGAGGTTTTTCCAAAGGGGCATAGTATGTCAAATTATTTAACTGCCTCATGGCCTCCCTAATGTAATCCTCCCGGTCCATAATGACAGTTGAACTACCCTTGTCTGCCGGTTTAATAACAATTGCATTATTCCTCACCAAAGCCTTAAGTGCAGTAATTTCTTCTACAGTCAGATTATAAAGATCTTCCTGATCCTGAAGATCATGTTCATGAGGTAGCTTACGGCCATCCGGCTCCCACACAGAGGGTGGTCTGAAGGGGATTCGGGCGTCCCCCTTCGATGGGCCGAAAAAAGAGCCCAGTTTCAGTCGGCGATGGTACTGGCTCAGGTGGATGTTCAGGGACTCTCTCTTCTTCTCCGATGACTTCCAGGTGGGCACGAACGATAACCCCTTCCTCAGTAGCTGTTCTTGAGGGTTTGTAAGTTGAAAATCTACCGAAAGGTTGATCACTGCCTTGTCCCCTTCTGGAGGGTGATCCGAACTAGGGGAGAGGTCCGGGTCACTCATCCTAAAAAAGACCTCCAGTGTTGCCACATCCGTGAGGCAGTTTGGGAAGGCCAGTGGATAAGATCTTTCTCAGTGGTGAACTCACTGTTGCAAAGTTTAGGAATGCTCAGGTAGGTCTCGTCAAGGATGCGGTTGAGGATCCCTATATTTGTTTTAATCTTGTCTGGAAGGTCCCTTGAGAAGTTCAAGGTCGGGACAAATATTACCGCCTTGGGGAAAGTGGATTGAGCTGCCTCCAACATTGTGTTGACTTCCCTTCTCAGAAAAGTTTCATCTCTCTGGTGACGGTTGTTGATCCCGAACGACAGGATCACCCTTGCGGCTGCATCATAGACTATACTATAGGTCCCATACTGCCGGCTTGGGTGATGTTTGCGCCAGGGAAGCAATCCACTTGGACCCTCGGATCTTGGATCCGTGGAAGTCTAGCCACGTTCGAATCTCCGATCACCAAAATAGATCTCCTGGGTTTCAGTACCCAGTTGCGTGGTTTATCACCGAAGTGGTCGTGGTAGGTGGACAGGTGACAGGCGGGTGCGAACATATCATCCTCCCTGAATGGAGCGTCTTCAGGGGTTGGTGGAGTAGGTCGAGTTGGGGGTGGACTCAGCGGGAGATTCCCCTTAAGGACGACGTCCCGTTTGGTTGCGAGATGGGTAGAGGCGGATGAGCATTATGGTTTGGGGCTGCTTTGCCGCCTCAGGGCCTGGACAGCTTGCAATCATTGAGGGAACAATGAATTCCAAATTGTATCAGGAAATTCCTTGTTTTTTAAAGATTATTTTTAGTAGTTAATAGAGAGAGACAGGAAAGATGAGGTAAGAGAGGAGGGATGACATGCAACATCGTATTCGAAACCAGGATGTCGTGGTATGTGCTTTAGACCACTGAGCCATCAGGACAGCCATCCTGGACATGCCTGTACCAGGAAATTCTACTGGATAATATCAGGGTAACGGTCCAGGAGCTGAAGCATAACAGAGGTTGGGTCATGCAGCATGACAATGACCACAGATACAAAACCAACTTTACAACAGAATGATGATCAGCCCATATATTAGGAGCCATTTATACAGGAATGCAGGTAATTCAAAAGGGTTTCCTGTCTGTCTGAGAGCTGTGAGCTATGCTTACACACACACACACGCACACGCACACACACACACACACACATTAATTGTTCAGGCGATGTTATTGCATGTTTGAACCCCAAGTGAGATAAATTTGAAGATGCTAAAATCTTCTGATTTATATGTCACATATATGTATATGTAAGGAAAAAAACAGCAGTATGTGAAAACTGTATGTTTGAGAAGAGGCATCCAAATCGTAGTCATAAAACATTGGTTCAAGATCTTTCTGTAATCTCATGGACTCATGCATGAAGACAGGAGATACTTATTTAAGATAATTTGGATATCTCTTATTTTGATCAGAGTGAGATAATCATGAGCTTACATGTGGTTGTTTATCTTGAGTTGAACTTGAGAAATAATAGAAAATGCATTTAGTCTCATCTTGGTGTTAAAGAGCTCAGTTGTGTCCAGGCGAAATAAAAGTTAGAAATATGAGATATCTTCTTGCATTTTGCTTTCCTATGGGATTATGTTTTTTGAACTGGGCCATCAATGGCCCATTCAAAGTTGTTCAAAATTTGTTGTGTAATAATGCCTGTTGGGACCCCATATGCCACCCCATCGTTGGTGCTAAATAAAGAAAGATGAGACATTGCCTTTGTAGAGTCTGTCTCTCCCTCTGCTTGTGTTTTATCTTCACAGTCGCAGCATTTCCTCCCTGTCTCTGCTCACATTGTGTTCACAGAAAGAAAACCTCAATGCTATCCTCATCACAAGGGAACAACGTTTCACTCAAGGGAAGAGAGTAAATCATCAGACTGTTGCTTCATGTTTAACTTTGAGATATTTGAGAGACAAAATCTCAATGAGAGGCTGGCAATAGCGGATGGGGAAATTTTCAAAATCTTTTTTTACGCTGCAGAACATTTACTGTACATGAGACAAAACAAATCCATGACATGCCTAATTGTTGACCAATGAGCAAACAATTGATCTTTAATATCTTTCCAAAATATTATTTATTTAATATTATAATGGAGATCCAATGTCTGTCATATAACCCCGATAAAGACTTTCTGCCAAAATGCATTAATGAGTGATTTCCTCAGTCAACTGTAACTGTACTCTGATTAACACATCAGTCTTGCTGTCTGAGCCGACTGGGGCAAAGCGAAATATTTTGCACTTTGATACCCACTCGATGCAATGTGGCTGACCGTATGTAAGTGCGGCACAAATCAACTTTGACATTCTAAAAGCTCTTTATAATAGACAACGTTGTACACAATAAGATCCAGCTTAGTTGTGTTCATTTTATTTGTTGGAATTATTATTTTTAAATTTGCTTTTCAAACATCGAAAAGTGGAGCAGAGCTGGCAATGAGATCCCTAAGAGTAGTGTAGAGTAAATTGTGATTATACAATTGTTTTACTTTAGTGTGAGTTGATGCTTTAAGCTTCATAGACAAAACAGGTGGCGAGCTTGAAACTAACACTGAGCTACTTTTCACTTGGTGCGTCCTCACTCATTAAGCCACAGCTTTCCCAAGGTTTAGTTTTATCCCCATAGCCATAATGCTATCACATTATCCCATTCTTTCCAATACCATTTTTGTTATTTTCGGACTCGTATGTGCTTGTTTATTTCATGCTTTGTATTGTATTAAAGATTCACCATATTTTTCTTTTGCTTCAAGCACTGACAGATAAGTGGGGATTACTTACCTCTTTTAAAAATATATATTATTGTATCAGATATGGTGGTTGTTGTGAGGTGAGATATTGACAGTTACAGAAATCTCAAACACACTTTACCAGGGTCCTTATTTGTGTGAAGATCCTTATCTAACTCACAATTTTCCATAATGCAGGACAAAATATTTATGACAGAACATTAAATGTAGAAGCTGTCTGTCTGTCTGTCTGTCTGTCTGTCTGTATCTCTAGTCCATAAAAGATATACCCCTCCCTTATTTCCCCTGACTTGGCGATATTAACATGATTAACAGTCAACAATTTAGTAAGCTACACAGCTACATTCAGTTTGTTTGACTATTTGTGTGACTATCCACTTAGCGCAAGGAAGAAAACTAGAGAAGAGCGCAGGAGGCTGGTTCTGTCCTCGGTGTTAATTTGGTTTTCTTGTTTTTCGTATTTTGATTCTCACAACAAAAATGAAAAACGGCTCTGTATTTCAATTTTCCCGCTTTTGGTTTGAAACGTTCAATTAAACCAGAAAAGCCATGGTTTTTCCGGTTTTCCGTTGCCTGAATGTACACAGACCCTCGCTCTCCCGAAAATTGAAAATACATGAATCAGTCAGAAGGATTGTTTCTACATGCAGGTTACTGTCGGCCTGTTTTTGTTTGCCTTTCAATCTGTTGTGTATAATGTAATGTAATGTTTTTTGTATTTTCTTCTAGGTACATTTGAAAATGCTTTGGCTGATCTGTCTGGAAAACCTGAATTAGTCTATCTGTAACTTTACTACTCTTCTTCTTTAACGCTCTTTACCCTGTAAAGAGATCTATTATTAGTGCCTCTATACCCACATCTTAATTGGTTTTATCATACGTGGGATACCTCCACTCACCTTTCAAACTAACTAATCCTGGCCCATGGATAAATGGCAGGGCCCACTAAAAGGCCTTGAGAAACAACACACATTTAAGATTATATTTCATGATGTGTGTTAGATGCCTGTGGTTCTCATCATAATAATTGTGTATTGCATCAGTTGCCTTGCAGTTTGTATTCAGAATACTGGTAGGTATTTCCTTTTTCACTTCCATTAAGTGTGAGAAAGTGCCACCACATACTGGCTCCATTTGTAATGTTACTGCAATGGCAACTAAGGTAACATGAGCATTTGAATGCTTATTGAGTGGTGTTGCTGGTCAAACATCCCCATGTTGTCACTCTGTTAGTGGAAATTAGTGGAGGTGCCAACTGTCATGTAACTGGACTGAAATAAGTGGTTTGTGTTGTTTAATATCATTAAAAAATCAAAAGTACTTTAAGTTCTTCGAGTATCTCTTCAAGTATACACAACAGATATTTTTTCCACATACTGTACTGTACAATCAACACATTAAGAATGCCGGACCTGCTTAACTTTCTGGATTCATCATCACCAAACCAGAATAATCCTATAGGATTCTGTTTTAACACCTTGGATAAGGTGAATAATCCTGCTCCCCCAGCTGTCCTTGCCTCTTCTAATGCTAACTGTGAAGTGTTTTAGTTTTATTTAATCTTTTTGTTTGTAAATAAGCACAATTCAAAATAGCATCAGATGTCAGACTACCTTTTTCTCCTAGTGCTGCTACCCCAGCCAGCTCCAACCTTCTGAGCCAGTTTAGTTTTATTTCTCTACATGTCGTCAGTGAAATGATTCCTCACAACTCCTCCAACTCAGAGGCGATAGTTACTATTGGCCCAAGACTATATTATAAATAGATCCCTGACCACCTGTGTCCCAGTGTTACAAGCAAGCCAGCATTCATCCCATTCAAAAAGTCTGACTCGCCAACAAAACTTTCAACCTATTTCCAAGCTGTCCTTTATTTCCAAAGTGCTAGAAAAGGTCCAAACAGCTCCTGCATGTAGTGCAACAAAATCATTTTTTTGAGGATGTAATAATTGTAATCTAATTTAAATGTAATTCATGCTGATGCTGGAGAATGCGCTATTGGTTCAACTTGATCTATGCACTGCCTTTGACACCATTAATCACCTCATCCTCCCAATAGGCGTAACAAGTGGGCTGGCATTTCTAACAGCCCTTGAGTGGTTCTCTTCCTACCTGTCCAACAGAACTCTGTCTCTATGAGTAATTTTACCTCCCCTCCAGCGGCATTCGGTTCAATCCTGGGTCCAATTTTATTTTCTCTATATATGCTTCCCTTAGGACATACAATCCGTCAGTCTGAATATGTTTCTTATCATTGCTACATGGAGAATTCAAGGCTGTATGCCTCCCTGAACCCAAATGATTTCAGCAGATTATCTATTCTACATGATTACCTGACTGCCATTAATTTTCTCCAGCTGAGTTCTGATAAAAGAGAGCTTCTTGTTACACTCTTGACCACTCAACCTCTAGGCCCTATTAACTGTACAATGGTTTAGGCTGACGCTTAAAGGTAGGGTAGTAAATTTTTTGAGAAGCATTTTTGGTTATACAGTATTTGTTGAAATTGTCTTTATATCCCGACAGCAATCAATAAATCAAGTGGTCTGAAAAAAAAAAGATAAAAAATCCGGTGTCTATATGGATGGACTACCTGTCCGTCAACTTGACCTTCAGCTCAAATTAAATGATTAGATGGCCCATTCAGCTGGAATTAAATGATTGGATGGCCTACCTGCCAGTCGACTTGCATTCCCAAACAACCTGGAAACCCGACTCCGAGAAGTAGAGACCCGACCACGGCACGACGGAGACCGTTATCGGCTTCACTCCATCCCCCGAGCGACACCGGGCAAACGGTCTTCTGTACGCCACATTTCCCACATTTCTACTGAGGTAAAAATCTTACCTACTGCCCCTTTAAGGGAGATGGGGTGTTTGTGGTTGCAGGCAGCCTCTAGATTGTGGAACAGACTCCCACATTTCATCAGGTCTGTGTAGAGGTGGAGAACATTGACACTTAAAAAGTGTCCCAAATCCCATTTATATTCTATAACCATTGAGTCTATGACATGCAGGGAATGCATTGCCATTGCACAGCATGTTGGTCATCCTTGGTTGTTTTTAAATGTGCTTTATGAATAAACTTGACTTGACAAATAGTTTTTTATTGTGTTCTCTCTCTCTCTATCTACAGTATATGTATTTGTTTTTTTTTTCTTCTCAGTGAGAAAAATGGTCCATGTCATGTGGGATACATGAAGCAATCCAAATAGCAAAAGGATACAGGTATGCCACATGTTAACTATCTTCCTGCTGGCCACTACATAATGAGAAAAACAATTGCCATGGGTTATAATGACCAAAAGTAAATAAGTTATATCACTGAAAAAGTTTCCTACATAAATCGTACTCATCAAAAGATTCAAGGAGAGAAAAAAAAGTACTAAGTTGAGAAAACTATTTGAAAAGTCAAATATATAATGCACTTATAAATGACCATTGAACTTTTTCAGATTTTTGTTTTGAAATTCTCTCCATGATGAAAGATGCTACTGCAGGATACGTATTGGGCAACATTTACATAGGTTTTAATATTACTGTTCTCGTGCTGTTTGAGTGATCGACTGAAACCTAGCTTGGATGTTAGAGGAAAGAGGAGGTGGGTGAGTGTGGATATGTCATAGGGGATCTGTTTTGACCTCACTCTGACCGTCACTATGGTCTAAATAGAATGATGGCGATGTGTGGCTCGACACTGTTGATATTAGGTCTCGAGAGTAGGCGGAATGAAGGTTTCATTCCGCCTACTCTCGAGACCTAATATCAACAGTCATGCCCATGACCCCCGGAGGCAGAACTTCCCGCACTATAAAAGCGGGGACAATTTCCAGCTCGCCCTCTTTGCCATTCTCGCCTCAGAGACCAGGTACAGGTAGGAAATTGATTTTCTTGTGATTCCACCATTGAATTCATCACCCATGCAGTACAGGTGCCTTGTGTCCCCGTGAATTGTGGTGGCTTTTTTGGCATTTTCTCTTTGTGGGGGCTTGATTACCTTTTACTGCTGTTCGCGGTCAGTGGGGTTGTGTTGTGGCCTTGTCCTGCGTCGATGGCCTCGCAGTGCTGCCGGTTTTGTCAGTCAGCAATGGACCCCAATGATGGTCATCGGGAATCAGGTAGATCAGGTTTTTCCGGTTCCCCCGAAGCAAGTTTGGCGAAAGTTTGGTTAAATGACTATAGCAACACACCCTTGAACCTGCTCCTGCGCAGACTTATTGAAGTTAGCAGGATAAAGTAGACACTCCCCCAGAAAAACATGGCAGCTCCCTTCATCAGAGATCCGTTGATCAAGGAGCGATATTAATCAGATTAGAGTTTGGTGGCAGAGAGTTATTCGAGATCGCCAAGATCCTTTGATCATTCGGCTGACTTCCTGTATGAGCGCCACCGATTCAGCTGACAAGGAATCATTTATTTAAAGACCTTCTCGAGCCACACATCGCCAACACCACCTGACTCCCCGCCGCAGCAGTTCATTTACTGTCTCTCAGACTGTATGCATACAGTATAGGCTTGCGCTTTTTGGTACATTTTTGTACTCTGTCGGTGATGTGGAGAACATCAGCAAAGCCGCTGCATGCCGTGATGTGCGGCAGGCGTATTTGGCAGTAAAGATATTGATGAACGTGTTCAAGTTCAAGTTCTTTTATTGTCATGTGCA
>CABFOP010093577.1:0-18748 GCA_900683385.1 Anoplogaster cornuta | reverse complement strand
CTTGTAAAAAGGGAGGAAAATGTCGGCCACCTGCCACTCCGACACAAGCAGTGTTCCCTGAGTTCTAGTTTAATTATATGAAGGAAAAAAGCAAAAGTTCATGATCATTTATGCTCATTTAAAAGCCATAAGCTATTTTACACTTTTAGTACACATTGGCTTATTTGATCACAGATGGAGGTCCCTTTACAACACCCCATTGCAAAAAACATGAATGTGAGTGTGAATTGTACTTTATATTCAGAAGTAATCCATCTTATACCTGTGATCCCCCCATCCTCAAAACAAAGTATGGTGAACACACGACATGCCGTGTACTAAACATTCATGCCCCATATGGAAACAAGGCTAAAAATGATCAGACTACCCTTAATTAGCAAACAGTTAATAAATTCTGAGTTACATTGCCGAGACTTAATCCTTGTCTAGGCTTGGCAAAAGGGAGGCAGAACACGCCAAGCCACTAACTCCAATCCTACTGCTAATAAAAAAAGGTAGACGAGGCTTGTATCTGAGAGATAACTGTTCCAAGCATAGTTTATGTTTACCATGTGGCTAATTATTTCTTTTGTTCAGCCAGATGTCAAGGACTGTAAAAATAGCAGGTGGCCACTTATTTAATTAGTCCAGTTGACCAACCACAACTAGAGATTAGGAGCACTTTTAACTTGGGCTGCTGTTGACTACTATTATCTAGACCAGATTGACAAATTAAATTAGGCCCATCCTGAGCTATTTGATAAGAAACACTGGTACTCACTAATAGTGAAACATATTCACTATTTTTCTGGAGAATGTGGATGGATGTTTCAGTGTCAGCATGACACTAGAATAGATAAATAGATTCATTTACGGAGCACCACATATCAGGATCAAACTCTGACCATACCATCATGAAGACACTATGAACATTTACGTTGGATGGGTTTGTTTTGGCAAAATTTAATGCCAATTGTATAGTAGGGTCCTGTTCAAGTAAAGTAGACCGGTCTGTCCATCTAAGAGAGCCTTTGACATGAGATGTAATTTTCATCCTGATCTTCCAAATTAGTGCGAAATGGCCTAATTGGGGCTAAATATGGTCAAATCAAGACTTTGGTTCATCCAGCCTGAGGGGGTTGGGGGCACTGAGGGCAAAACAATGTGTGCGTGTGCAGAGTATGTGCAAGTCATGTAACCACATTAGACAACATACAGTAGATTAAATTCACGGATCATGCACACATTACACACGCCTCACTGGGACTTAAGAACTTTTTAGGACAATGAACATTTGGTATGAGGCAACTGATGTGTCGCTTGGGCTCTTATTGTGATACATAACTACACTGAGAGAAACAAATATCAAATTAAGCGTCAGACAGTTCAGTTTCAATGTTAAAATCTGAGTTTTCAATAGGAAATATCAAAGAACACTCACATTTTAAGACTTGTTGAACAGCGTATAGGTTTTTACTACTATTGTATATGAGAACAGGTCACAGTAATCTATCTTTCTATTGGGTGTCCTTGATATGCGTCTTTAAAGAAACTGTTTGAAAGCCACTGACCTGCTGTGTTCATCTTAATAAGGTTATTACATTACCTTTAGCACCTAAAACCCAAGTTACTTTATTTAGTACAATAGCAGCCAGCAGTTTCTACTGAGTCTCTTTGCCCATGTGCAGCATCTACCTCAATGTTGACATTACTCTCTCAATACCCCCACCACCACACACAGTCCCTCAACCCCTTTTAAAGAAATGTAGAGGGATACTGTAACTATCTAGCTTCCAAGGAAATGCATAAGAGCCCCTTTGTTTAGTTGGACAGGTGATATGTACAGTGACTGAGCAAGATGAAAGGTCTACTTGTCTTTACCAGTAAGGGTCATACTCAAGGTCTCACTTTAAATCTAAAATCTAAAATTCCAAAATACAGAAATCATTTTATTACATTACATTTGGGAAGAGGGGGGAAATAATGCGCATTACTTGGATTTGGACTACTAAATAAACTGAAAAAGGAGAACGAACAACCTCAGATTCATTAGAATCTTATTTAATAGAATATGACTATCTATATGATAACCTCTATCATCACAAATAATACAATTTTCTTAAGCCATTAATAGACAATTTATTATATGCATCCTGATATAAATAAATGGATAACATCTATTCATATGTCACTAGATTAACTTAAACATTAAATTAAACTCCCAAAACTCCATTGTTCCAGTGTTTGATGTTTCAAGTTTTAGTGCTTGCCTAAAATATCCAGGTCATAATTAATTATTATAAAATGAAGCTAGACAACACAGCCCAGAATATACTGCAAGGCCTAAGTGACGAGGTACATGGAGAAAATGCTACAGATCCAAACACAGAACCCTGTGGGATGCCAGCAAGTATTGAGGCTGACAAATTGCTAATTCAAAACATGCTACTGTATAAATGCAGAGTAGTGTTAACCTATGCTGAGGTTACTGAAGTATTGACAAACCACAATCTTCAAGTCTAGAGTTTAGATATCAGATCTTCACTATTGTTACAATAAAGATGAATTCCATAATACATAGTGCTTATTGCTTTAAAAAAAAAAAAAGACACTAAGTAAAATAAATTGTGAATGCCTTTTAACAATATCCCCAATCATTTTTATGCCAATCACACTTTACATATCCCACAAATCCAAAGGTACGGAAAAAAGTGACAAAGTAATAGCAGCTGTTACAATAATTCACATAACTATCAATATAAATGATTGATTTATAAAAAAGGCAGACCGTTATCAAAATACACTCAAGCAAGTGCTGCTAATTTGACTGATTAAGATGATTAGAAGAAAAAGAGTACACATCCAGTAAAATAACAAAATAAACGTGAGAAGTTTTATTTCCAAAGAACCGTTGATGTCATTGGACACATAGACAGCGTGCCAATGTATAAATCAGTGCATATAGTAAACTGCTACAGCCAGAGTTTTGGTATGAAGACCACTGTTTAGGTACAAAGCATTTAGTGAATGCTTCCTAACTCCAATGCAACATTTTACCCTGGTCTTTGGCTTGTATGAATGTGATGAAAGTGAGGAATAGCACAAACGATACTTCTAGACAGGCACTTAAAACTACTTGGATACTGAAATATTTTCACCGTACAGCGCATCGTTCACCTATAGGTTTAGTTAACAGATTGCCAAGTAACATAAAAAATTATGGCCGTACCACTCTAGTAATATTATGCACTGAATCATCTTCTCGAGCACCCTGAGAATTGAACAATTCTCCTTGCAGTATCGTAGAATTACAATCAAACCATTAGAACTGCATGTTCAGTGTTGTGTCCAGTGTAGCCAATAGTATGCACCCACAAATACAATAATGTTACTTTTTCGGGTGAACAATTAAGATATAAGTTTCTTTTTCAGACATATCTAAGACCTTCGCATTTAAGATCACCGAAGAACAACATTATGCTTAGGGCAAAATAAATCACACTACATATTTGTCAAGAGTATAACATGAAAGGCAACGCTACCCTAATCATTTGTGTCACTGCATTCTAAGTGCTATGGCTGCAAGAGTAGACTTAAGCTAAACAGATTGACTGGAGCTAACATCAATATTTGACTTGAACCCCTTCAATAAGGAATACCTCATAAGACACACATATAGGAGACGTATCAGGTTATGATATTAAATGCCCGTGGCATGTTTTTGTTCTCAGGGAACATTATAAATGAGAACTATACTGTATATACAGCCTAAGGTAGATTGTGTAAGCTTGTCTAATTTCTGATTTGGCAAATTCTCAGCATGCCACAGAAAAACTTCATAACCTGGCTAGTCTTTTTATTTAATTTAAAAAAGGTATTATCAGTATTCAAGTCATGCTTCATAAAACACCCTTTCGAAGAATACATATACATTCATAAAGTAACAAATCAATAGAAAAACATACCTCAAACAACATGTGATTATCAATATATGGAAAGCATTTGATTCCCTGTCCCTTCACTATCCCTTCACTTCACTGTATTTTCACTTTCTTAAGAGAGCTCACAGTCAAGAACAATATTCAATCGATTTCACTTGGAGAGAACTAACCAGAAACAACAACAACAAAAATACTGGCCAGGCATGACAAATAAAAGAAGACACACAATTAAAAGAACCAATTAAAAGAACCAAGGAAAAAAACATTGACAAAAAAAACAGTCTTTCTTATGGACACACTGGAGTTACTGTAAATCTGTCTGTTGTGTTGATTAAAGGTCAGTAGTAAAGGCTCTTTATTAAAGTAACCTGAGAGGGGTCCCTCATGCCCAGCGGCTTTCAGGTGAAGATTTCCGTCCTTCTGATGCAATTACCTATTAAAAGTGGTTTCCAAATGCTATGAGTAGCAGTCACAGTGAGTAATGTGTATTATAGAGGTTACAAAAAACATGACCTGTTTTTCCTATGGTGTTTCTTGACCCTGTTTACTGCCAGTCCGGGCACTACAGAGAAAGGCAACAAAAAAAAATAAAGCTTTGTGTATCCATCCAAACCAAGACTGCTGCCCAGCTCCTGGTGCACAAAAGAGGACGGTGAAGGCGAGCAGATGGACGCTTAAAGTCTGTATACAGTGTTTCTTTCTGGTTGATCGTGGCAGCCCCTATACCACCTGTACAGGAAGGAGGTAGAGCTACTTGTCTACACGTGGCTACGGAAGTGGTGGCTGGCCTGCAGCGGCTTCCTGCTTCGTAGAGGGACGAACCACAGGGCTTTCCAGCGCGTGCCAAACACTTCGGCCAGTGCCCACTGCCAGGATCTGTTCGTACCATATCTGGGAGAGGCAAAAAGACAAATCGGTTTGTTTTAAAAACCTGAGCGGTTACTTGAAGGGCATCGTAACTCAACTTCAAATATTTTAGGGGCTAGGGGGAGTTGAGACGACTCACATTTCATTTGAGAACTGAGACATTTTCTCGATGGTGGTGGTGTCCTTGTCGGGGGAAAAACGAGAAAGAAATTAGTACCAAGTTGTCTACATGTTTGTCTTTGCTAACCTTCTGGATGGCAAAATGTACTTGCCATACCAACACTTTAAAGGATTTCTCAAACAAGCCCCATGTAAGTCTTACTGGGGCTGCCAGGCTCCTATATGGTAATGTAGCCTGAAGGTCTGTGTCCGACTGGGAGAATGACACCGGATCTTCCAGAGACAGCAACACACATTAAGATTTAGCAGTCCAGCAACATGGGTTTACTCCACTTAATGCAAATATAAGCTGGTTAATACGTTAAACGAGCGTTAGTGTAGTTAAGTGGTGAAATACTCTCCTCATGGACACTGGCTAAGTCTCCATACACAGAGTAGCCCCACTATAGGCCAGACTCTGGTTAGGACTGAGTATCCCTGCTGCCATGAATAAACCACTTAACAGAATATTATGTGGCTGCCAGCTGCTGTTATTGTACCCTACCTCTCCATTGATCATTGCATTATGGGTATTGATTGTTTTATTTTTACTGTACTGTACTGTCTGAGGCTCAATGTGCTGCTGCCTTCTTTGCTAGATCTTCCTAAAAAGACGCAAAACGGTGACACGGTGAGAAGGTAAAGTTGTGTTGTGTTCTGTGTTCATCTTACTAGAAAGTATTTAGAATCACCCGGCCATCGTTGTAGCAGGAAGCAGCAATTCAACTGAACCGAAACAGTCTTTCAGTCGGTACTCACAGAGAGGATGCCAGCCATCTGAGTGTAAAACAAGCTGCTCATGCCGCCGAACATGACCACACCCATGAGCGCCGAAACTCGCAGCAGAGCCAGTTCGTGGTGTGTCGTAAACTCCTCCTGGAAGAGGCAAACACAGGCTCACAGGGTTTTACTCTAGATAGAAGACTAATTACACTTTATTTTGATTGTAGAGTTATATCCCAAAAATGCTATACAGTATATACATTTTAAGAAAAGCAATACCTGAAGTTCATCATTCAATCTCCATGAAATATATAAATTTGTCAACTGTGGTTATAATTTACTTATCATTATTTATTATCCTCTAAAAAGTAGCTTAATTTCTTATAGTTGTCATGTTTTTCAAAAGGCAGCTATATTATTTTGGAACAAAACTCTTTAACTATGACCCCAGTCAGGTATATCTAAGCAGCTCCAGAAACAGCCAGTTGAGTATCTGACAACCTGCAGATCAGCAGACATAGTTGTGTTGTTGTATTCTTACAACGCTGTTCTGTGGTTCAGATTATCTACATTCCACTTCGATGCCTTTACCTGGTCTAGTACTGTCAATGGCTGGAAGTAGTAGTACTGGCAGAAGTCCAGTGCCAGGGTGAACAAACTGAGGACCTGAGTGTAGAAACAGAGCTGCAGGAAGAGCCAGTGGTTGTCTTCTCCCACGCAGTTATTGATCCTGAAAGCGAATAAACGGATTAAGGAAATTAGGGTCTGTCTGATATGTTTGTTTGTTTTTTAAGGCTGATACTGATATTTTTGGACTAAAGTCTCTAATAGCCCATATTTGGTGCAGATATCAATATATTTAAATCTGACCAATTTTATGCTAAAACCTTACAGGGACTCAGTGTTTCCCCGGAATTGTATTCTTGGCAGGATAGAAAAGCCTCTGAAACAGCATTTAGACACACTAAAACTCTAATGAAATTCCTTTAGGTGGGCTATCAGTTCCTTAAGACAGCCTGGTCCAACCTATCCACTCAATGTCAGGGGAAACTCTGGAATGCATTAGGCATTTCTTTACAGAAAATATTATACAATTAAACTAATAAATAAGATGTCCAAAGAAACGTAGCTGTCGACATAGAGGAACTTCCATCATATCAATGGTGGACGCCATGACATACCAATATCTGATATTTAATAAAAGGTTTGGTATATACAAAAGGAATTTCATGTGTGTGTATCCTTACCAAGGGCAGTGGTGGTCCATTTTGCGTACACAATGGCCACAACGACTGCAATGGTGGGACCTTTTAGGTCTCATTAAGTTGCACTTGTTGCACAACTCCCAATGTTCTCGCTCTGTGAAGAGGGGAAGTCACAGTGAATGACATAGTAATAACAAATTGAAACGTATCTACATAAATCTAATGACAGACTGAATGTCCATTCCAGGACAGTAGTTCCATATCACTACACTGATATTTCACAGTGCAATAAGTCGATTCCTCAGTGTCAGATCACTCCGTTCGCAAATGTGTTAGATACAAAGCCATATGGAACTACTGCTGAACATGTTCATTTGTAGATATAGATGTAGGGATAAACAAACATAAGCAATCTGCTTTTCTGTTGGCATACCTGAGTGAGGTATGTGGGGGTCCACGGGAAGACGGCCGGGGTCCGCTGTGGAAGCTCTGAACAGGGCTGCAAAGCAGAGGGCTGATGCTATGTAATAACCTGAAAGAAGACACAAATCAGGGGACCCAAATTTTGAAGCTGGGACCGAGTATGTCAGATTACACAATATTCCCCAATCTAAAATGTATTCTTTGAATGTGACCTTGTCAGAAATTCTCACAACTTACTTTCTGGGGTCCTGACCCAACTGTTCAGAAACATCATTTTAAATCTCAACAAAGGAAGTAAAATAGTGAAAACAAGGGTACTCACAAACAACTATGGCCCATGGGATGTGTCCCTCATTGTAGTGGGGAAACAGCACTAGCTTGGGAATGAAGAAGGTGTTGTAGAGCCAGATCCCAAACACCATGCTGATGCACAGCCAGCCCATGGGATCCACCACAAAGTGCAGCCGAAGCTTCATGGCTCCTGTGTCTCCGAGGCCAAAAAGAGACCTAGGCCTGCAACACACATAGAACATATATGTGTACAATAAAAATCCACATAACAGGCAGGTAGGCAAAAACACTGATACCCTCATCATCACTGTTATCATTGGTTTGTAGCCTATTAGAAAAGTTCTGTTCCTATTGAGCATCATTATGATTTACTTTATCTTAAAGATTGCTGCATGAAAGTAAAAGTTATCATGGATCAATATCACTGACCTACTGTATGTACTCATCTTAGGTTTGATTACATATATATAACATTATTGAGGATGCAATCATCTGTATTTTGGAAATATTGAGTAATGGATAGCAGGTCACTTAAAACAATGGATGTATATAACATAAGATGAACCCTCAGCTAATCTGCCTGTCCATTGACCCAGCTCATCCAGGTGGTGTTGTGGTGTCTCAGGTGTCTGTACAACTGAGACACCTGAGACAAAACTAAATATTACCACCTACCCAGTAGGGGTGGGCGATGTATACACCAGGTACAAAACATATTTACAAAAAGAACATAATACCAAATAATAAATGGCCGGCCGCATCCAGGCACAACCACCCGCGGCCCCCTCTGGTGGGAAATAGCTGCGTTTTATACTCCAGCCCACAGGTAAGCTCACCTGGCCACTCCTACTAATTTACTGGGTAAATCCTTCTCTATTGTATGGCATATAAAAGCAACTTCATACTTCTTTTTTTTATGCATTGTGTATACGCTGCTTGCCCAAACTCTATTGCAGCCCAACTGTCCTGGTAGGGGATCCCTCTCTGAGTAGCCACCCCTGAGGTTTCTCCAAACTTTTTCCTAAAAGGTTTTTTGGGAGTTTTTCCTCGTCCTCTGTGAGAGTCGAGGGCTGGGGGATGTCATGTACTAACCATTTATTGTTTCACATGTTGGGCACTGTGAAGCCCTTAGAGACTGTAACAGTGAGTAAGGGTTATACAAATGAAGTTGATTTGATTTTGCAACACAATTAATAAATAATTACAAAATACATCATGAAATAATTACCGTACATTACACCATAAAGAAAATATAACACCTAAAACCCTATATACATATTCTACCCCATGATCCCTCCCAGAACCATTAAATGTGCCCCCGGGTTCAAGGTTATATTTATTATCCCATAGGGGCAATTTGTTTTGCAGCCAGCAGTAACCACATAACCATCAGACAACAATACATACAATATAAAAATCACATTGAGTTATTTAAAAGGCCAATCGCTGCAGGAACAAATGAGTTCTTAAGTCTATTGGTACATTACATTACTAACATTTTCATAAAGGTATTGTCAACATTAAAACTTTGAAGCTTACGATAAAATACATGCGCTGGTGGGCTTTTCCACACACAGAATCCACATGAAGCTCGAAGGTCAGCTTGTCATCAATTACTGTACCCAGATATTTATACTGCTGCACAACATCAACAGCCCGATCATTAATCACCACAGGAGAGATGACCATGGGGTTATTCCTCAAATCTATTGTCATCTCTTTGGTTTTGGACACAGTGATGTACAAGAAGGACGACTTTGCACCAGTCTGTGAATTCTGTTCGACAGGGACAAGACAGGTAAGTCAATATATTACAGGTTCTACAGGTGCTGCCTGGTATCACCCACGCGGAGCAGCCGCGTCCGCAAAACACAACATTTGTTACAAACATTAAATAAACACTTCAATGACAAACTGTGTGGAAATTCTGCTTTGGTGCAAATGTGAATATGCTGCATTCTGTTCAAAATAGCAATATACAATAGAAGTAACAGAGGGGGTCTTTGTTACACACTAAACACAAACGGGTGTGTTTATTGGCTCCAAATAGGAAGAATAATGAGGTATAGGCCTACATGTGTTTTGGGAGGAGTAGCCTGCCCCATTATGCAGGTTGCTGCTGCTGCTGCTTTTCCTGTGTCCTCGGCCAACCCAGTCTCACGTCAAAACGTGTAATAGCAACGTTTTGATGGTGAATAGCAGCAGGCTAGAGCGGATATGCTTTGTTTTCTTTGCAACAAAATAAAAGACTTGAGTCAGGCCAAGACTGAACTTTTGATGAAAACTAACGCTTTAATATATATATATTTTTAATATGCTAAAACATTTATCACGGTAATGACGGCAGAATGTGACACCGCGTGACGAAACCAGTAACGTATACCTGATACTACGACAGCTCACCTGAACCTGAGTTATTAGCATTATATAACATTAGCATTATCTGCTCCTGTAATCGTAAACATTCGCCACCGATCTTGTGACGAAAGAAATGTGAAGATGACAGAAGTGTGTCATTAAGTGTCCTAATACAGACCGAGACAGCATGGGCTAACCCCACCAACCTCAACCTTTCTGGTTAATAATGTCATAACTGACATGTGTTTGCTGTGTTATGTGAGCTGCTGTGACAACTTAATTAATAAAGTACCTACCTACCTACCTACCTACCTACCTACCTACACCTCATCTTAAATCTAGGCTGGTTCATTATAATAACCGTGATGGGTTTGGCTCTAGCCTGACTGTGGGTTCACGTTAGCTAACTACCATTAACGGCAACAAGCTAACGCAACTTAATTCGCCGGTGGTCAGATACGACTAATATAATTCCATTTGTTTAGCATGATTCGACGATTTCCTAACTCAAAATGAGAAAATACATACTTCTTGCAGCTGTCTTATTCAAATACAACGCCGATGTGGGAGTACTTCCTCATCTGAGCCTCTGTGGGCTGACAGGACCAGTGTGTCAAGCGAACCATAATAACAACGTTTCCGGTGGATTTTGTTTTTCAAAATAAAACACTTATAGGCGAAACATGTCTTGCAACAGAAATACTGGTATTTATCAGTAGTCTATAGTAGGCCTAAATGAAAATATGTTTTTTTTTCCATAATTAAATGTTCACAGCATAACATAACGATTTTCATTGTTCTACTTTGTTGCTTGTCGTTTATTGTCTGTACTCTTGTCGTCAGTTGAGTATTAGATTAGATTAGATTAGATTAGATTAGATTCAACTTTATTGTCATTGCACAAAGTACAAGTACTGGGACAACGAAATGCAGTTAGCTTCTAACCAGAAGTGCAAATAGTAGTAAAGTGCAGAATAGAAGTATGTACAAATGTGGAGATAAATATGGGATATGGGGCTAAATATGGAATAAACAGTATAAACAGGAGGGCTATAGTATGGATAAATATGAACATAAGTATGGAATAAACAGTATAACACAGTATAAACAGGAGTATAAACAGGGGGACTAGGTGTCAGTATAAACAGAGTAAACAGTATAAGCAGTGCAAATAGTGTCAGGTGAATACGCATATCTACAGTGTAAACAGTACTAAATATACCTGAAATGTGAAATGTATGGACAGGTATGGCAGGGTATGCACTGGCTGAGTGCCCCCTAAGAGTGTCCAAATGTATTTAATTTAAATAACATGCGCACCAAGCAGCACATATAACTTGAGATTTATTTGGGAGCCATACCTGAAAAAAAATCAGCAAAGGATAATCCTGGATAGTTTAGTGAGATCCACTGTCTAATAAAGTGTCAATAAGTAGCCATAATATTTGTCCCCATAACATTTAGTAGATAGAAAATGGTTTCTACTTTTAGTTGACAAATTATACTAGATGCTTGGACTTTGTCCATATGGTTTAATGAATTAACTGTTCTGTACACCCCATTTTTTCCTAAACATGACAAAGTGTACGCTTTAATTTTGAATTTGCCCCCGGGGATCAATAAAGTATCTATCTATCTATCTATCTATCTATCTATCTATCTATCTATCTATCTATCTATCTATCTATCTATCTATCTATCTATCTATCTATCTATCTATCCATCTATCTAAACTTCTCGTCTTATTCTGGCTATTTCTGGCCCTCTTGATGCAGCTCTGGACAGGTGGGCGGTGAACTCAACCGGCTGCTGCAGCGCGGCAAGCTGTCCTGACTTGCTCAGTCCTGCCACCTACTGGTAAAACATAGATAACACATAGGAAGGGTCCCGTCAACACATCATTTCCAACCCTGTATTTTTTTTAAATAGATTTATGAAGGAATTTTCTTTAGAGTAATGAATTAAACATTTACGCAACTTACAGTGAATTTCAATTGAAAGCTAACGATGGTCGACGTATGAAAAGTCCCTCAACATGAAATGACGTCATTCAACTTCCGCTAACGTTAGCAACCGGCTTTATTTTGAAGACAGCAACGGTAGTCAACGTAACCCGGCTGCTAATTAGTTTCATCTTGTTATTGGGGTTAAAATGGCATCAACCAACTCATATAAACTCAGGTGCTCCATCCCAGGCCATGAAATGGATGTCAGAGGACTCGCAACTGCTGTTTTTCCAGACGGAGCTTTTGTGTCTGTGTCCAGAGACCGAACCGGAAGGGTCTGGGTACCCAACTCAAGGTAGCTAACATTAGCTGGCTAGGTTACCAACATGAGCTAAGCTAACTGACATGACGTGAACCTGCTACAATTTTGTTAACGTTACACTTTACAGCTAGTTGTGTCGTCAAACTAGGCGCCCTAGCCAAGCCAACTAAGTGTTTCCGTCGGAGTTACTTAACGTGAATTACCAAACGTCAATCAATGTTAGCTTTCGTAGCTAGTGATGGGCTATGTTGTGACTCAAATTAGCCTTGTCATTCATTCTCCTCATGACGTTGACGTAGCAATGCCGCAAGTCGGAAGTCGATAGTTCTTCTTCCAATCTAAATGTGTTCCTGTGCATCTACTCGGGAAAACATGGACGCCCGCAGCAGACTCGTGTTTGTATGGCGTGTCTCTGAATTTCACGAGCATCTAAAGAGGACCTACACCAACTATTACAGCGCCATTGGTGCGCCGCTATATTGCTGTGACGTCACGTGTGTTTATATCAGCGAACTCGGACCAGTTGGATCTTATTCCGACTTGAATGACTGTTGATGACTTAACATGTCTTTCCGTCTCATTCGTCTCTCCCATACAGCCCAGACAAAGGTTTCACAGAGATGTGCTGTATGTCTGGCCATTCGAATTTTGTATCCTGTGTATGCATCATTGCACCTAGTGAAACATATCCCCGAGGACTTATTGCCACAGGTGGAAATGATCATAATATCTGTGTGTTCACACTGGACCAACCACAGCCCCTGTTCACTCTCAAGGGTCACAAAAACACAGGTAAGGTGCACTCTACAGCACACATGTTGAGGCTGTATCTCAAAATCCTGTTCACACAGTACAATGATTATGTATCTCATCTGTACCATTTGTCAGTTGCCGCTAATGACAATCACATCTGAATAGTTTGCGTGGTTCCAATTTTCTAACCAACTGCTATCGTGTCCACAGTTTGCACGCTGTCCTCTGGGAAGTTTGGGACACTATTGAGTGGTTCCTGGGACACTACAGCCAAGGTCTGGCTCAATGAGAAGTGCATGATGACCTTGCAGGTATGCTACAGCTTCTGTGACTAGACTTCTTGCTTGATCGATCATGAGGAGGCAAATCCAGGTCACTCCTCTATACCTGTGTTTTGTCAAATTTCATCAGTTTATAGTGCGAGAATATCATTTAGTACAAATGAGCTTTGTTTATTACGCAGTACTTAATAAAAGAAAGTAGAAGTTCCATTGGTATGATGTTTCCGCCTGACATAGACTGTGATAGATATGTGCACTTTTTATAGTCTTTCTTGAGATTGTTTTTAGCTAGCTAGCGCTCACTTGTAAAAGCACGAATGTGACGTGGGATTGAGCAGAATCTGTATATTTGTAATTCTGCTACAGGGCCACTCTGCTGCAGTGTGGGCAGTGGTCATCCTACCTGAACAAGGCCTTATGCTGTCTGGATCAGCAGATAAGACCATAAAGCTTTGGAAGGCTGGGCGGTGTGAGAAGACTTTTACAGGTAAGCAACTTACAAAAAAAAAAGTGTGGCTCTGGTGCTAGACATGTGCAAATATACATTTGTCACACGTTTATACATTTGTGTTTGTAAAAACAATTGTAGAATTGTTTGATATTGTTTTGAGATTTTCAGATTAAGTTTTCATATCAGTGCTACTGCTGAACTGCATCAAATGTATGTCTGTTTGCATAGCTATCTATTATTGTAGGCAGTGAACCCTTAATATTTTTGTTTTGTTTTACCTGAAACACCATAGAGAAGATCACAGGAAACAACTATGGTCTTACAGAGCATTTCAAGTAATAAAGAGTGAAACCCTTACAGTGGTAGTGTTAAACCATACAGCCAAGAATTGGACTATTTATTGACTGGTGCTACCCATTAGAACTGAGATAACTTTAAGATGACTTAACTGTGACAGTTGGATAGCTATTTTAATTGGAAATTGGAAAAAAATAAAATAAAATGGTTGGAAATTCTTAAGTTGTCAATCCATAAATACAATTGCACCTTTTTTGTTCCTTCCTTTTCAGGTCATGAAGACTGCGTAAGGGGACTAGCAGTGATCAGCGATACCGAGTTCTTCTCCTGCAGCAACGACACCAGTATCAGAAGGTGGCTGGTGACAGGCGAATGTGTACAGGTCTATTACAGCCATGCCAACTACATCTACAGCTTAGCCGTCTTTCCCAATAACCAAGGTTTGTTCATCAAAATCAAGGGACGGGAAATTAATTGGGACTTATACAACTTTGAATATCTGTCTGTCTGATGCCTCTGAGGTGCCGGCTGGCTGATCCTGACCACAGATTGCTGCTTTTTCCCCATCACAGATTTTGTAAGCACAGGAGAGGACAGGACTGTGAGGATATGGAGGAAAGGAGAGTGCTCTCAGACCATCCGCCTGCCTGCCCAGTCAGTGTGGTGCTGTTGCATCCTGTCCAACGGTGACATAGCTGTTGGTGCCAGGTATTCATTAATACACAGGACAGGATGTTACTATCGCTTGTGCCATAATGATAGTCATTTTTGGTCAGTCCATAATCATTTGCCTGATTGTGTCTATTGATGATCACATCTCCTTACCAAGAATATTCAAACACTTTCCTTCTACTGCTTGCTGATTCTGACACCTGTCTACTTTGTCTGATGTTACAGAAAGTGACAGATGAACAGAGAATAATAAGTAGTTTTGCACCTTAACCTGACGGTGTCCCTCTGTCTACAGCGATGGCCTCATTCGCGTGTTTACGGAGGCCGAGGACCGCATGGCGAGCCCAGAGGACCTGCAGGCCTTCGAAGATGAGCTCTCCAAATCCACCATCGACCCCAAGACAGGTGACCTGGGTGACATCAAAATGGAAGACCTTCCTGGAAGGGAGCACCTGGATGAGCCTGGTAATGAATAGAGTCACTGGTATTTTATTTATATATGATCTAGTATTTATTTGATACAAAATCACTGCATCTGGTGTTACTGGTTTCCACTTCATACATACAAGAGCCTACAATTCAGCCTGATAAGGGGGGGGGGAATGCATTTGGGGAACCCTGTGCTCTTTCTGCATCAAGAGGGTCTTGCTGGCGTATGCATTTCTCCAGGTAATCGTGACGGACAGACGCGGCTGATTAAAGAGGGACAGAAGGTGGAGGCATATCAGTGGAGTGTCAGTGACGAGCGCTGGGTGAAAATTGGAGATGTGGTCGAAGGCTCAAACCAGCAGGCATCTAAGAGGGTGATGTACGAGGGAAAGGTAAGGCCATGGGGTTGTTCTGAGCTTATTGACGAGGCAAACAAAATGCACGCCTTGACAATGAGAGCGGTCGTAACAATTTGCTTCCACTTAATTGCCTCCCGATCTCCCCCCGCAAGGAGTACGACTTTGTCTTCACCATCGACGTGAACGAGGGCGGGCCGTCCATGAAGCTGCCTTACAACGTGTCAGAGGACCCCTGGCTGACGGCGCACAACTTCCTGCAGAAGAATGACCTCAGCCCCATGTTCCTGGACCAGGTCGCCAACTTTATCATCGAGAACACCAAAGGACAGGTGGTGGGACCGGCCCAGCCCAGTGTCGCCGACCCGTTCACCGGTAAGGCCACGTGACCCGCCAGCGGCTGCTCCACACAGGAAAGAAACACGTAGAAACCTTGTCTTCTCAAAGTCACAAATAGTTTACTGTAGTTTTTAGTAAAGCGACGTTATCTTTGCCCCTAGATTTACAGGTTAGTAAATGTATGCAGTTGACAGATGTACAATTTACAGCATACACACAGGGTGTTGGCTCTCCGCATTATTAGACTCTGTGCTGCAGTGTGTGTGTTTGCCAAATAGTGTTCTCACCTCACTTTTGTCCTTTTCATTGACAGGAACAGGTCGCTATATCCCTGGGGTATCTGACGGTAGGACAGGCATGGGAAATGATCCCTTCACAGGTATCAGTATGCTAGAAGATTTTAGTGAACTAAGATGATTGATGATTTTCTGCATTATAATTTTCTAGGCGAATAGAGAGGGTCGTATAAATATACTTGATTTAATATCTAACACAACGTTTCCGGCCTTCATCAGTGTGTACAAATGAATGAAGTCTGTTCCTTATTTAAGGAGGCGGGTAGCTGGTCAGGTGAACCTAATCACTAATCATTGTGGCGCTGCAATCACACATACACATCACATAGAACGGAGTCACATAGAATTTCACTGCCAGACAATACTGTGCACTGCAACTACCAAACAAACTCATCTGAGATCCATCCATCATCCAGTTAGATATACTGAAACAACAATATTTACAATTAACATTATTTCAAAAACAACTGGTTATCACCGTTCATAAAACAGTTCAAACCAATAGTTGGCAAAAAACCTTTAAACGTGTAAACAAGATAAAGGGATCAGTATGATATATAAGAGCACAGTGGCATCCCTACAAACGAAGTTAGCATCTGCATTATCATTTTGACATTGTATTTTCATGGCGTTTTTCCCTCCCAGGCTCTGGCCGCTACATCCCGGGGTCAGATACGACCACGGGCGCTCCTGTAGGCGTGGCAGATCCCTTCACAGGTGAGTCACAGCTCCTCAAGAAACAATGGACGTCTCTGTGTAAAGTCAAACCAAAGCCAACACTCTTGAACAGCTGGGATGTCCTTAGGTCATTAGACTTCCTTGTATGTATAGACAGCGACACGTTGTAGGATATGACACATTTTGACACGGCTGGACTATTGGCTAGACTTTTTAGAGGAAGAATAGAATAGTCAAGTTTAATTATAAATCACATTCTGTGCCATCCAGTTCTAAATAGCAGTCAGGCAATCATGTAGAATAGATAATCTTCTGAAATCATTTGGGTTTAGGTTTAAAACAGAGCCCTTGATAACAAAAGACTAAATTTGGACTAAATTTAAAGACTTTAATGCTTAAAACCCAACCTGTTTGAAAAGACATTAACATGGATATTGAAGTGCCCAAGTAGAGTCACTCTGTCGGACATTGACATAATCAATGACAGCAAGCCAGAAAATTCCTGAATAAAAGCATTACACACCCCCCCCCCCTACTCTACAGGTGGAGGTGCTTATTCCTCAGCAGCCTTCAGACAGACCGCAACCAACATCTACTTCCCGAAGACTGATAGCGTGACCTTTGAGCAAGCCAATGCCACGCAGATCATCTGTGAGTATTTCTTGACACTTGACACATGACACTACGTTCTATATTAAACCATCCTGGCTGCATTAGTTGCACCAAGATTATCTTCCATCTTATGACCAAATGATGATGATTATTATGTATCTTTATTTCACCAGATCAATCAATAGAGAGCATGTGAAATGATGTTAAGAGACCTAACTAAGAACAAGTCACCAAGAGCCTGATAATTGTTAACCCTAATAATGATGACATTTTATTAAAGGGTTTTGACGGTCTCAAGGTTGGACTGGATTCAGATTTTTGTTTTATAAGAAAACCTGGTATAGATTGACTTTTTCTAAAGAGGTACCAAACTACCTTCTTGCCTGGTCCAACGAGTCTTCCTTGTCTTTGTCCTCTCTTCACCAGCCAAGCTGAAGGAGCTGAATGGCGGAGCCCCACTGGAACACAAGCTCTCCGAGGAGGTCCTGGAGGGCCTGGAGAGGCTGCTGGTGTGTGTCTGTGGGCCCAACTCTGAGCAGCCCCCAACCCTCCAGCAGATCAACCTGCTCTGGAAGGCCTCCCACTGGCCCGAAGGTACAGGAAGAGCACTCAGCCGTCACTGAATGAGTCTCCAACTAACCACATTCCGAAGACATCTGCGGATAGTGCAGTGTTTGAAAATAAGTTAAAATCCTCACACTAGATGAGTTAGGGCTGGGGGTCACACACTAAACGATATGATTAAGATTGCTGTACAGATTCTGGATCATGTCAGGACCTCCAGTGAATCTTAAATACCCACACACTGAATGGTAAATATAATATCGGGGCACCCCAGATCAGCTTGTGAGTCAATTGCGAGGGTTCAGATTTAGTCTGTAATGCTTCACACTGCCAGATAATCCAAAGCCTTAGGCCATGTCCACACGTATCCGGATGTTTTTAAAAACGTACTATTTTCTCTATTTTTTGGCTTTCCGTCCACACGTAAACGATACAAAACGAAGGTTTTGGTCACTGAAAACGGAGCTTTTCGAAGACGCCTTCCAAGGTGGAGACTGTATACGTGTGGATGGGTGAAACGGAGATTTAGGAGAACGCTGACGTCAAACTTCAACTTGCACATGGCAATTTGCTAATGCAATGCGCATGCGCCAGGAACCAATGAGCAATGGCGGGCTACAGGATTGTTATATTCGGTTCTGCTCGGTTTAATTGCATGTTTACAAGGGAGCCTAGTATTTGTATTCAAGTGTAACCCTAAGCAGCAACTCCACCTCCTTGTCCGTCCAAACATATAAATCTCCTTTCTGTTTTGCTTTCGCTGTCTTCCAAATCGCCGCCTGATCAAGAAGACACTCAATACGCAT
>CABFOP010093547.1:0-13352 GCA_900683385.1 Anoplogaster cornuta | reverse complement strand
ACACACACACACACACACACACACACACACACACACACACACAACGCTGTAATACATCACTCCATCCAGTCCTCCTTCCAATGAATTCACTTATCATTTCCCCCCATCTCACATCTATCGATCCATTCATCCATCATTCAACCCCTCCTTGGCTCCGTCCAACCTCCTCTCCACCAGTGCTCAGCGGGCCCGTGTGTGTGTGTGTGCATGCGTGTGTGTATCTGCCTGTATGTGCATTTATGCATGTAGCCTCGTCCATCCATTTGTCTCTTGTGCTTTTCAGCCCTCATCTGGATATTTTGCATAGTTTCACGGCTTTTAACATGGCAGGAGATGGTCATCATCATGCACATACCTTCACTGCCACTCACCGGATGCACACATGCACACACACACACAACTCACCAATACTATCTCAACATCAGTCCCTGTCGTGGAATCTCAGTTATTTTCTTCTTTGTCACAGCATGTTGTCATGGAATGAGGTCCTCTGCTGTGCATGCATCATGCATTGCATCGCTCTGCATCCACCCTGTATCTTAAAGTCGGACTGATTTTTTAATTTTTTAATGTTACTTTAAAAAAAATATCACAAAATGTTTACTATCATGTTATTATGGAGGTCAGATACTGGGTAGGCGGGGTCGAGGGCGTAGTGACAGCTAGTGTGCGGACCGTCTGAGGCTGAGACTAAAGGTAAACACACGCAATGAGTATCACCGGTTCGGGATCATGCCTTTTTGTTGTAGGACTGCTTTATTAAGTTTTAATATTTTTTCAGGTGAGAAAGTAAACATGTAGATTCTGAATATGTGGTCAGTTTATCCAAATAACGCCTGTTTGAAATCTGTACTTACGTTGTCGGAGATTTGACAAGCCGCTTACTAGTGGTGTAACGGACCATAGTTTATCCGTGATCCGTACGGACCGCCCCCTACGGTTCGACACGCATGTGAACCGTGGATTAGTTTTACTGCCACTGTTAAAGTAGTAATTCCCTAAATCTCAATGCGGAGTTGCAGTGAAACTGATTACAATTTAAATAAAGATATTTAAACTGGTCAAATTGGTTATAATCTCGGGCACAGAGCAGGTAAAATAATGTCATATAGATAATTGCAGCAGTAGCGCCAGTAGGTGGCGCAGTGATTTTAAAAAAAATCTATTTTTATAATTCAAAACAAAAAATTATAAATTGTAAATGAGTTAATAATACAATTGACACTATGACCCTATTTTGCCACCAAGGGTAGTACAAAATATAAGCAACGCTATTTCAGTCCGACTTTAAAGTAATGGATTTTCTCGTGAAATGTGAAGCATCATGTCATGAAAGCAATTAATTTGTATATTCATTTGTTACCTCTCTTGATGTGACTGCTCTGACACAATAGTCAAGTTCTCCTTTGCATGCTTGTTTCCATTTTGTATATTAAATCCACCCACAATTTTGCACTTTGCTTTTGTAATGCGTATGTCAGTATACATGTCAGTATTATAGCCTATGTGCATTTGCTATGTAAATTAATTTGTCTGGCTGGCACCTCCTTGTCTAGTTTTACAGACTCTACAAACAGTCTTGTGACTGTCACTGGATGGTAAGCTAGCCAGTCCCCTAGGTTATGCTCAAGGTGACTGTTGACTTGGTGGAGGAGGCAAATGAAGGCAGAGCTTATCAGTGAGGCTCTCTGGTAATGTGAAGGATTGACATGGTTAACTTGTGACTCTGTCTACTGATCTAACACGTTGTACGGCTTAGTACGTGTATCAGTGGAACATCTGTCCCTAAATAAATTTCGTCCTCCAAGGATGTCCTGACATGGAGATTTTATTTTTGTGTGTATTTGGATTTAGTTTGATGGGACTTGGCATTGAAGTGATTTTGAGATTTGCTCAGCACAAGGCAGCTGGACGATGAAGGCCAAGAGGCTGGAAAGAATCATCAATCAGTTACAGTTGGGAGTCATCATTTTCATAACTAATTAGCATTTTTGCCCTTGGTCCAACTGCCTGTTTTATTTCTGCTTATCATGTAAAAAAAAAAGCATGGCAGAGTAGTCTGTAAATGTTTGGTCCTCTAAGAAGAGCAGCTATAGGTTATAGACCATATAGCCCATCTTCCTTTAAAACTAGTGTGCACTCCCCATTGTTTGTGAGCAGCAGCTCTGCCCCCCTGTGGACATAATATACAGTGTAGTAAGTCACACTGCTGCTAATGTATATGTTTGCATCTAGTCTGACAGATTAGAGAGGAAGGAGGGAGTGAGGATGACTGGCTGTATTCCAGAAAGTCCTTCCTCGTGTGTGGCGATTCACAGGCCATAACCATGCAGGGATGGTTTGGTTGGCGCTGGAACGTATTTTAGCAGCAGTAATGTTATAAGGAGAGAGACTAGACTGCATACAGTGTCAGGCTTCAGTCAGATTGTTGGTGGCATGTATAGACTTAATCATTTCAAATGTTGTGTAAAGTCATGTTGTTGACTGTTCTGTCTCTCTCTCTCCGACCCCAGAACGGGCGCTTAGGGGATGCAGACATAGAACGACTGAAACTGACAGACGGATACATAAACGGGACACAGGTATGTGTTTCATCGTGTGAACCTCTTTTTATAGGACTGCACAATTAATAGTAGATAATCGTATTTCTCTATTACTTATTGTGTAATTTGGGAAAGAATAGATCTTTGGGAAAACAAAGTGATGGATCATCCCAAAAAACTTTGTAGTTGCTGCTACTTTGAGAAATACTGCACTGTCAATAGTTAAATAAAATAATTTTGTTTTCTGACACCAAGACAAACTATCATGGTTAATAATCATGATACGATAATTGGCAAACTAATCGGTACTATCATGTTAGAAAAAATTGTGCAGCCCTCCTTTGTTGATATTTGGTATGTTGTATTGTATGTTGACAAAGTGGCAGTGCTTTGTGTGATTAAAAAATATGGTGTATGTTACAGTACAGGATGGTGGACCCTGCACACGGCGCTCTAGAGGAGAGCTACACACCAGAGGATGACTCCCAGGAAGCACACTCGGTCTTCTCTGAGGAGGGAACCACACGCCGGACAGGCAATGGGGTAAGTATTTAGGGTACAAATACAAATACAACAATCGAGGGGTGGAAGAGGGGGACCGTCGAGGGGTGGTCAGGGACAAGTGGAGGGATATTATGATTTAAAATCAAATGCATCTTAGTGGTACAATAAAACTGCCCCTGATAAGGACACAAATCCCCCTAAATATTTGATTAAGTGCCCTCTCAAAGATATTATGGTACTTTTTTAGATGCATATTGCCGTTTTTAAGAAGAGCCGTCAGCTTCCACTTGTCTCTCTCTCTCTGATTATTTATTTTAATATATTTCCCCCATAATCTCCCTCAGATGAAGAAACCAGTTGCCTCACGCACAGTCCTGCCCACTGACTCTCTGTCCATGGACGGGAGCTTGTCGGTATCTGGCATGGGCGGGTACAGTGCCACATTCGACCGTACCTACAGGCAGGGCGGAGGAGGGGAATACCCCACTGCCACGGTGCCCAGAAACTACCACTACGGCCCTGCAGGGGGTTACGATGACTACCGGGGAGGCCCACCATCAGAGGCCTATACCAGCCTGAGCAGGGGCACACGCATGGACGACCGTTACAGGTACAGGATACTTGAGTAGTGTACCATGAGTAGGATCTGGACACACTGTCATCATCAGGATTTAGTCTTGTTTATATGTCCAGAAACATCTTTAAGGGCAGTGCACTCCAATAAGCCATCCAGTAGTCATGGGTTTTGGTTTTAGTCAGCCATGCACCAAGCCAAAGACTAATTCCCCTTTTCAGATCTCAGTTCATTTCTTGGGTCCTTAACCCTTCTCTTATCTTTTGTCTCCTTTCTACCCTATGTCCATCTTCACTTTCCTCTCCCAGGCCAGTAGATGGCTACAGGACTCTGGACTCTGGCTACCGGGCCCCGAGTCGCCAGCAGATCGACCCCTATGCAGCACAGCCCCAGGTGGGCCGGGGCGTTAGGGGAATGGGCTCAGCCATGGAGATGCGTTATGGCCAAGGCCACTACGGCATGGAGGATGACCAGCGTAGTCTGGGATATGATGACATGGACTATGGCATGGGGCCCATGCACCCCGGGGGCTACGGTACCATGCCACGTCTGGGGCCCGGCCCTGGGGGCATGGACAGACGCAGACTCAGGTAAAACATACATGGTGGTAAAGCAACCTCTAAATATACTTAAATATACTTAAACATACAATAGCAAGTGTGTCTATACATTTACCCCCATTTACAATCTGTAGAAGCTGTGAAGACACTTTGGATGGCGATATGGGAGGAGTTGACCCGTACACCTGGGGTGTTCCCATACCGATGGAGAGAGGAAGCATGGCGTCATTGGACAGCACACTGAGGAAGGCCCCTCCCACTTCCTGGAGACAGCCAGAGCTGCCAGAGGTGATTGCCATGTTGAACTACCGTCTGGACCCTGTCAAGACTAACGCGGCCGCCTTCCTCCAGCATCTCACCTTCAAAAACGACAAGGTAAAGCACCCGTATACACACAAAGGTCACAGTAAAACAGGATATTACTGCTTCATTTCTGGAGTTGTTTTCCAGTCGCTTTAAATTAGAATTTGTGACTATACTCTGTGTGTGTTTAGGTGAAGTCGGAGGTGCGTCGCCTGAAGGGCATCCCATCCTTGGTGTCCATGCTGGACCACCCCAAGAAGGAGGTGCACCACTCGGCCTGCGGAGCGCTCAAGAACATCTCTTTCGGACGAGACCCAGACAACAAGATTGCCATCAAGAACTGTGACGGAGTGCCAGCTCTGGTCAGGTTACTGAGGAAGACCCATGACCAGGACCTCACTGATACCATCACAGGTAATCCTGCTCATATGGTGTTTGTACAGAACGGTTAGCTAACAGAACAAGCTAATGCTAGTCAGTAGCATTTAATATAGCTGCCTTTTGTTAGCAAGTTAATGTAACAATACTAGAATCAGGCACCACCTAATTTCTAAAATGATTTTTATTTTATAATGATTTTTTAATTTCATCCCAGGAACATTGTGGAACCTCTCATCCCACGACTTGGTAAAGATGGAGATTGTGGACCACGCCCTGCATGCCCTGGCTGACGAGGTGATGGTGCCCCACTCCGGCTGGGAGCGAGGGAGCAATGGAGGAGAGGAAAGCTGCAAACCTCGCCACCTGGAGTGGGAGACCGCCCTGACCAACACTGCTGGCTGCCTTAGGTACGATTGGTGGTTGGATAGAGGAATTCGGGAAGGGGAAGGAGAGACTCACTTTGAGCAGAGGAAGATGTGTGTTGATGTGTTTTAACGTCTCCCTCCCTCCAACAGAAATGTGAGTTCAGAACGCAGCGAGGCAAGGCGAAAGCTTAGAGAATGCACAGGATTGGTGGATTCGCTCATGTACATCGTCCAGTCACAGATCAACCGCCTAGATGTGGATAATAAGGTAAATGCTCACCACTTAGTCACCACTTTATGCTTGAAACTCCTTGTGAGACCAGTGCACCTTTCCCTCTGTGACCCTCCGTGCTCGTCTTGTTTTCATCCCTCCCTTTAGTTGGTGGAGAACAGCGTCTGCCTGTTGAGGAATCTGTCCTATCAGGTTCACCGTGAGGTCCCCGGCTCTGAGCGCTACACAGAGGCCACGCCCCTCAACCAGGGCCCCGCCCCCGGCTCCAACAAGGGCGGCTGTTTCGGCTCTCGAAAGGGCAAAGGTCGGTGTCAGGCTGCCATCGGGGGTTGAAAGGAGGCTTTTGTGTGTGTGATTTGCTACTCGGAGGTAGACAGACGGTGGCTGGTGGGTTTGAGCTTGTTGGTGGCAGGAGCACCTGTTGCTGTTTTTCACACTCTACCCCCCTTTCCTTTTCTTCTCTCTTCCCCCCTTTTTCCTCCCACCCTGTCTTCCTTCCTCCTTCCTTTTTTCTTTCTGCTGTGTATAGATGAGTGGTTTGCCAAAGGTAAGATTCTCCTCTTGGTGTTCTAGTGAAGTTTGCATCCTCTATTCAAATCTTTTGAGCTATTGACCACTCACCATCTATCACCAACCAATATACTAACACGGAATAATACTTCACTAGACGAACGTGGATGTCTAATGTTGAATTAATGTCCAACGCACAGGCATGATCACCTGATGTCACGCAAAGGAGGTTGCATGGTCACGCTGTCCGTACCACCGACTGCATGGTCACATTTCACATAACCTAGACAATGTTTTGAACCTAGACGACTGAGGAGTTTTGAATGCACTCCTTAGACAACTTTTTTTTAATGTCTTCAGCTCATCCTTTGCATTTCTCTCCTTCCTTCTCTTGCTGTTTGCAGGAAAGAAGGATGCAGACGACGGGAGTGCCGACCAAGTTGACATTCCAAAGAGGACAACACCTGCCAAAGGTATATGTGGCCTGCTTTTTCTTATGTATGACCCTGTACAGCGGTATCATAGTTACAAGAGACATAATGGTCTCCCTCAACAAAGCCATTAATCATGCAGCAGTACTGTACAAATCCCCTCCTGTCACGTTCTGCCACTTTCTATGTCTTTAATCGCCACTGCTCCCCTGTCTAAATGAAGAGGCTAAAAGAGATGAGGGCTGCTGACTAACAACATTGTCTGTAAAAGGAAACTAATGAACAGTAGCTAATCATAAAATCAGATTTGTCCCATTTGAAACTCAAAGGACATCCGTAATTCCTCTTCAGACGCAGACATGCTAACCCTTATATTTATCTGCTGTAACATAAAAATGTCTGCATGAGGATATTCAAATTTCAACTACTACGCTAAGATAGGCACTTGGATTAGTCATTAGATTCTCTTTTTTTTTGTGACAAAAAAAAGATGTTTTTTAATGTTTTTTTGTGTTGAAGCCTATTAAACTCTAACTTGTGTGCTCTACCTCAGGTTATGAGCTGCTGTTCCAGCCGGAGGTGGTTCGTATTTACACCTCCCTGCTGAGAGAGAGCCAGAACCCTTCGGTGCTGGAGGCTGCCGCCGGTGCCATCCAAAACCTGTGTGCCGGCCGATGGACTGTAAGTGTATTGCTTAACTAGGACCCTTCAGGTCTCTTCTATAGGAAAACTCTCCACCTGTTCGGTAATGTTAGGAGCTGAAGCAGATCCAGTATTTTGGATCTGTTGGAGTGGAGGAGGTGATGCTCTGTCTTCTGAAGTTCTTGGAAGGAAACGACTGTTGCTATTAACCCAATAGCGATATTAGATAATGTTCTTGACTTCCTCTCTCCCTGCCTGCCCTCCAGTATGGTCGGTATATCCGGGCCACCGTGCGCTTGGAGAAAGGTCTCCCCATGGTGGCAGAGCTGCTGGCCCATGGTAACGACCGCGTGGTCCGGGCCATGTCGGGAGCCCTGAGGAACCTCGCCATCGACAACCGCAACCGAGAACTGCTCGGTAAGATTGTGCTTTTGTGTGTGTGTGTGTGTGTGTGTGTGTATCAGTACTATAAAACTGTCACAAATACTATATGAATAAGTATTACATCTCTTTTGGTAGATGTTGTTGAAGTTCATTGTATTATCTACAATATTGGGTGCTCTTTGATACAACAATGTCATGGTAAACTTCATATATTTCATATTGTTTCCTGCGTAGGGAAGCATGCAGTGCCCCCCCTAGTGGCCGACCTGCCAGGAGGCCAGAGCCAGTCTGGGCGCGTTCTGTCGGAGGAGACTGTGGTGTCTGTACTGAGCACGCTCACCGAGGTGCTAGGCAACAGTCTGGAGGCAGCAACGACCCTCCGAGCCTCGCAGGGCATAGAGAGACTGGTGTTCATCAACAAGGACGGGTAAGTGTGTGTTTGAGGGTGCTTCTAATGTGTTCTTCTCCCTGGGTGATCAGCTGTGTTGACTTATGATCATAAAGTATTGAGCTATATATACAGTATCACCATACATCCCTGTATCTCAACAGTCCATGCAAACTATTAGTTGAAAAACCCAAAATAGGTTCTGTTGTATGATGTCGTCAAAATCATTTATATGACTGATTATGTGATTTTTGTGAAAACTCACAGCTAATATGTGAATATTTCTTGTTGAAGTTACATTTTAAGAACTTTATTTACTTTATTAGATACTTCTCAATAAAGGAAAGAGTTATTATTTGCCAACCACAACAACGAAAGCACCCAGGTATAGAGGAGTGAAGTGTCTGGCCTGGCGTTTGCTGGTGAAGAACGGCGCACCATGGTGAAAGGTAGCCCATACTCACCATCTCTCTCCGTGTGGTCCTCCAGTAAGCGTTCGGACCGCGAGGTGCGGGGGGCGGGCCAGGTGCTGCAGCTGGTTTGGGGTCACAAGGAGCTGCGCCGGCCACTTGAGAAAGACGGCTGGAAGAAGGCTGACTTCATGGTCAACCCCAACGTCGCCGCCACCAACGGCCCTAGCAGCCGGACCAACGGCACCTATGAAGACAGCACCCTGCCGCTGCTGGACAGAGGTGAGCGCATCAGAGATGGTTTATGGTTAAAAACATTCTTCTGTGTAATCCTTTTTCCTACATTTGGTAAAACAGACATAACATTTAACAGAAGGCACACGTGGTAACAGCTCTGTAAATCTGTTAAGAATGCAAGTTGATTTTGCAGAGTTGATTGACACCCAATTGATTCTGTTTTGTTTCATTATAGGGGAGAAGAGGGACATGATTCCACTAAATGACCTTGGCCCTGGTTAGTACAGCCACACATTATAACAACATTGCTTTTTATTAATCTTAACTTAATACTTGGTCTCCTATCAGTTGCTCTTGTCCTTCTAAGATGCTTTTCCCCATTGCTTGATTCTTTCTGTCAGAAGCCTACTCTACACTGGACCAGAGGGAGAGGAGACACACTCTGGATGAGACCACAGACACTTTACCGGTACATCTTCATATGCACTCACTCACATGTCGGGTTGTTGACTGAACTACACTAACCCTCCATCTCCCGCACCACTTTGGAAAGATTCCTCACTTTTACCTTTCCATTGACGACGTTTGAAACGCCAGTTATTGACAAGTTTCTCTTCTCACTCACTGCCTCTGCCTTTCTCTCTGTCTCTCTGGTTGTCTCTCAGCGAGGGGTGTATGGGGGCAGAAAGGGCTCCCTGCCCCTTTTGGACTCCTACGATGGTTAGCCCTCCCCCTCCCCTCTACCCCCCCTCTGCATGTAACAGCATGGTATGTCCAACTGACCTCTTAACCTGCATGGACCTGGTCTATGTCTTTCGTGGTGTAGTGAACACTGATTGAGCTTTACTGATACGTATAAGTATACGATGCCCTAATGTGATGTGTACATGCTGATCTAGTCTCCTTGTGGATTGTGGTTCATACAGCATATCGCTGTAGAGATGAACCGCAGCATAATAGTGACGTTTTGAACCCTCAGGATAATGATATTGTGTGTGCAGTAGTGTTGTCATGATACCAGATTTTGACCTTAATGCTTTCGGTGTCTGTTTGATACTATGAAACTACAGCGAACAAGAAGAACTATCAAGCAGTGCCCCCGAGCAACGGTCTTGTGTTACCACGCCTAACTTGGACACGAGTTTTGATCTTTTATCTCTGCGAAATACAGTGAGAAAGTGAAGCGGTTCCATGGTTCGCTGCTGGTAACAGTTATGTCAACCAGTTTGTTGGGCAGGAATTCGGTTCAGGACGTGGTGGATTTCGTTGTTGCGATCCTCCTTTTTTAAACTATACCAATATGCACGCTTAGGTGACGTTGAAATGTAATTTCCGCTTGCAGAACACATTTGGGTCAATATGTTTCTAAAATTCAATATTGAATTAAATCTTGTGCAACAGATTTGAATTAGTATTGAAACTTCAGGCGTCGTGACGACACTAGTGTGCCTCGTGTCATACTTATACCACAAAGTCAGTCTTTGTGCTGTCTCCTCGTGGTTTGTCTGAGCTCCCCACGGTGTTTTCCTTTTGACTTCTTTGTGATTGACATATTGATCTCTCCTCTTCCAGAAAAACTGATAGTGTGCATCACCCAGAGTGGGCCTTCGCTGCCCTACCACTGCTACTGAGGAGAGAAGATCAGAGATGCAGACTCTCTCTCTCCTTCTCGCCCCCTTCTCCCGCTCTCTCCTTCCATCGCAAGAAAAAGTGGATTAGAAGATGAGGGTCGACATCCAAAGAAAGTGATTGTGTTGCAATCTTGAGTGATACACAACACACACACACACACACACACACACTCATACACTGATACATACACACACACACACAGATACATACACACCTACTTTTTACAAATTCATTGTAGCATCAGAAATATATTCTGTTTTTAAATTATATTTCTTCTCTAAAGGCAATCACCATTGTTGACAATCATTTATTTTCTGGTGTTGTCGTCCTGCTTATTTTGTGATCGTCCTCATTTCGGTAAATTGTCATGGTAAACATGCTGCCAAACCTACATCCTGACATGAATTTGTATGTAGACTTCTCTGTAGGGTATATACTGTATATAGAAAGAGAATGGGATGACTGCATTTTTTTTATTATTATTTTTTAGTTTCTGTTCCTTAATTTAAATGGTCCCTGTAGTGGGATTGGTGTGAGGGAGGTTGGGTCAGGCCGCCCTGTAGATTCAGAATGTTTGTTTATATAGGAGTTATTTTCATGTTGCTCTAGAGTAATTTTTTGTTTTTTTGACTGGGGATGGGCACAGCAGAGGCAGGTGTGTGTATATTTGTCATACAATAAACCTGTGGCCATGTATGTGGGGCAAAAACTAATATGGACCTTGGAATGAGTGTGTGTGTGCACATGATTGTGTGTCAAGGACAGGACCTATAAGACCACACATTGTTTATTTTCAGCAGCTCATATTGTGTCTTTTGTCTTTTCATTTGTTACTTATTATCCGACTGCCTCTTTTTATGTTTGATTGGACCTTAATTTCCAACTTGCTTCTTTTTTTTTTCGCCCAGTGAAAGAAATGACATTTGAGCTGCTGTTTTCACGCTCCTATATCTGGAAATGTTTTTTGTTTTGTTTTTTCGTTACAAGACACTCCCGATATCACTCACTCTCCTGAGTGATATGGACAGTGACCGCACATCAAACCTGATGCCAGAATGTGAGTGTGGCTACTCTGGGAAATACACTACTAAACCACTAATAATCCCCAACACTCCTCTTGACTCTACTGTAATCAACACACTACAGACGCGGCCTACACAAGTTTGGTCTTCAGGCGGTGACGGACGCTTCAGAAAGGACTCTGTACCCTGTGGAAATGTCTTTACTCCCGATTTCTATAACCATTCCTGAAAGCGGTGGTGCCAGGCCACCCCGAGCCCATCGCCCAGCCCGGTGAGCCCGCCGTACTTCCATGTGTGGGAGGTGCAGCGGGAGGAGCCGGGGAGCGGAGTAGCAGAGGGGGATTTGTGTTGTGCAGTTTTACAACAACAAAAAAGACTTAAATTTGGGAGATTTCTTCACTCAGAGGAGACTCGAGTTTGGACAGACAGCCAGGGAGAGATACTGATAGACCTAGGAGTCTACCTAGGAGTCTAGGGAAGACCTAGGAGTCTACCTAGGAGTCTAGGGAAGACCTAGGAGTCTAGGGAAGGGGAGCAAAAAGCACATTTTGATATATAAGATCCATTTGTTTTTCTTTGTACTTTTAATTTTTCACTTTGTCTGGTTTGTTCCTTGTTTTTCGGGGTTGGTATATGTGTGGGAGCGGTGGGTGAGAGGATAATGCAATCTGTTCTGCTTTTTTTTAGTCAAGTTTTACTGCTAAATTGTTTTAATGGCAAAAGAGAACAATCATCTTTGTTTTTTATTTTCCACACATAGTATATCTGTAATATTGCCTATCCATGTAAAATGATGATGTACCATTCGTACCTGCCTTGGCTCTGAAAAGTTGCTTCTTTTTTTTTCAGTAAAAGTATGTAACTGGCAATACTGTTTTTATAAATAAAGAGCTTTTCTTAGACGAGATTTGACAATGTGTCTCTGAATGTGTGTACAGGCTGTGGTTGTGTGTGTGGAAGGACTCTGCTGCGTCATCGCGATAAACACATCTAATTAAAGGGGTTCAGTCTGTCCATGAGTCATCTGATCCCCCTCTCCTAATGACAACTGGTGTACTCGACACCTTCATGAACGTTCACTCCCTAACGTGTTGAGCTCGAGGCTCGAGGCCACAGCTCATGCCAAACATTTGTCTCCCAAATGTCAACACTGCACTTATGTTGTTTCTTTCGAGAACTTACTGTCATGCCTTCGTTAAGCCTCGCGACCGACATCGGAACACAGTAAAGACTCACTTATAGGCTCTGGTTACCAGTTGTGACGCGCTGAGAGATGATACTGGTCACGTACAGTATCGGTGGGAGAGGAAGAGCGTGCATGTTAGTGTTTACTATGGTGTGTATGAGCTCGTGTCCCCTGTCAGTATCCCATACATCTCCCCGCAACCGAATGCAGCTGCTATAGATCACGAGAGCTCTGCGAGAGTGTGTCCGTGTTAAGGTGCGATTTTACCGATCTGATCTGCATGTGTGTGTCAGATCACGTGGTCATCCATGTTGTGCTTAAGAGTTTTAATAAGAGGAGTAAGCTAATAAACTACAGAAACACAAAAAAAGAGATTTGTCCTCGAGCTGCTGAAGAGGAGAATAGAGTGACACGTGTATGTGTGTGTGTGCATGTGTGTGTGTGTGCACTGGCGGACTCAGGGGGGGGGCAGGGGCAACCGCCCCCCCTGGTGCCCCCATGGTTGAAAAATGCCGCGCTAAAGTGCCCTCTTGAGTGGCGAAAACGAGAGGACGTACCCTATTGGCTGCCTTTCCCATGGGAAAACATAGCAAGAAAATTCAATAACGTGTCTTAATGAGTGCTCTGTTAGTGGATAAAATGTGATGCAGTGCCCTATTGGTGCCCTTCCAATGGTCTAAACTTGACGTTCCCTATGGGTGCCCTTCCAAAGGTAAACGGTGCCGTGATAAAGTGCCCTCTATGCGGCCACTACATGACAGTGTCCCAAAGGCCCTTTCCATTAGAGAAAATGGGATGCAGTGCTATAAAGGGTCTCCCTACATGCGTGAGAATGTCTGAAGGTTTCCTAATGGATGCCCCTCCAGTGGAGAAAATGGGATGTGATGCCATACAGTAGGTGCCTTACAATGGAAAGCGGTGCTGTTATGAAGTGCCCTCTTAGATGCCCTTCCAGGAGAGAAAACAATATGAAGAGCCCTTGCAATGAAGAAAATGAGATGCAGTGCCCGCAGCCCGCAGGCTTTCCCAAAGTGGTTGCCATGCCATG
>CABFOP010093524.1:0-11839 GCA_900683385.1 Anoplogaster cornuta | reverse complement strand
TCTGAGAGAGCTGAGAGGATAATATCGTCTTGAAGCTTCAGCACCTGTATACTAGAGAAGAACACATCGGAGGATTACCAACGCGTTCTTGTTTAGATTCTGCGACCCCCACCCCGACCCCCACCCCCTGCCACCATTTCACCTTTAACCACCATGTACAGCACCAACTACTCCCGGACCAAGTTTGGCCTGGACGCGAGGGAGCCCCTCCACAAGCCCAAAGGGAAGAGCTGCGGCTACTACATGAGGCTCGTCTTCTTCTTCTCCTCCCTGATCCAGTCCCTAATCATAGTCAGCCTGGTGCTGTTCCTGGTCTACGGACAACCAGAGAAGACTGCCGAGGAGAAAAGGGTCAAGGTCAGTGTTTTGGGTTGTGTTTACACAGAAACAAGAAAGTCATATTTGTAGCCATTTGTTGTAAAGATCAGAACTTTTCGTAGCTGTTCAAATGGTGACAAATAATGTTCCATGTGATTTCTCCCTGGTCAGAAAGCCTGAAAATATCAGACCTGTCTTAACAAGTTTATTTAAAGTTCAGTTTATTCATTATTTGTTAGTTATTAAGAGGCTTATGTTATCAAGAAGCCACTTATTTAGATTAGATTGCACTTTATTGATCCCCTGATGCTGCAGGTCTCAATGTTTGACAGCAGTGTCAATCAGCACTTTAGCTGAATTTTTTATAGCTATTTTATTTCTTTTCACTTGACAGCGTTTTGTGAATGTGTTAAGAGCTATACAAATGCAGTGATGATGATGAAGAACGTTCATTATTATTGTGAAGGAGCTGGAGCTGAACTTCAACCGGCTGAGCGAGAACAACGTCCAGCTGAGGAAGGAGAAAGGCGAGCTGGGAGCTCAGCTGGGCGCTCGGACAGCAGAGAAAGCTGCCCTGGAGAAAGAGGTGGAAAAACTGAAGACCGATGCCAACAACACGACCCATGCATTCCAGCAGAAAATGGTGAGTAGATATTACCAGAGCTGTCATAACTAATTGATTCAATATGGACATTTATTAAAAAAATGTTTTAGAAAAGTGATTACCAGATGTTTTATTTTGGAAAGAGCCAATATCCAGCTGTTTCTATTGTCTTTGAACTATCTTTAAAAATATATTTTCAATAATTCTTTCATTCTTAACTTAACAACTTAACAAATGAAGTACTATATTTTGTTTATTTTGAAAATTATATTGCTGCAGTTTTTAGTACAATACCTAAAAACCCACAAGTCATTAATCACAGTCTATGACTTTCAACTGAATGACTGAATAGCAGTTTACTTCCCCAACCTGAAATTATCAGTAATTAACTCTGGAAGTGTTTTTCTCCCTTCATAGATTCTGTGTGATAGAGAAAAAAGGCTACTACAGACACGCGCCACACCAGTACAATGTGCCACTCCTATCCAACTCCCTGCTGTGGTCACTGCTGGCAGTATGTATTCCAGTCCATACTAGAAACTTAAGACCTAACGCTGGTATTAGTCCTGGTATTAATACTCGTTTTACAGTATAGTGAGATTACTCTATTGATAATCAACATAATTCTGTACATCATTAATTTAGCTCTAGCGATAATAAATATGTGTGTAGAGTTTGGAGTTGGATATGATGACATTTTAATGATGGCAAAATTGGGTAATTGCAGCAGCAAATAGTGAGAGGATACAACAAATGAAATATACAGTCTGAGTCCACTAAGAAAGAACTGTTTGTTTTCAGCATGCAATACTTTTTTTTATATACGTCTTATTCAATAATACATTATTTAGAACTGATACAAATCAGACTGTTTAGATCTTTGAAATATATCTGAATATCTTGTTCACACCATTTGGTGAGGTTTTCTCAAATTGTTATATACATCTCATATTTCATTCAAATATTAACACATGTATGCTCCTAATATACAGTGTGAATTGTTTGGTCAAAACTAATACCAGATAAATTAATATGGTCCTCTATGTATTATTGTCGCTACTGCTAGTGCTAGACTTCTGTTGAAAAATATTTCTAATTACTCTAATATTTCTAAATATTTATGTAATATTGTTTGAGAAATATCATTTGACAAAACATTTTTTATTAGTTTTTGATAGGTGATGAAACTGAAGAGTTGTGCACTCTTGGACCCCACTGTAATATAAATAAAAATGGTAAATGGTGGTATTAATAATTGTGCAAATGTCTACATTTTGCTGTGATGACACTGCTTTCCATTGAACTCTGCAGATGAGGTAAAGACTTTGCAGAGCCTGAACGCCCAACAGAGAGCTCTGATTAACCTCATAGAAGCAAACTTCACCCAGACGGTTCACTATCTGAGGCTGGAGAGGGACAACGCCCTCAAGAACCGCGATACACACCACCAGGATGCCATCACCCTGCGCAGGGACAACACCAACCTGAAGGAGCAGCAATCCACCTACACCAGGTACTGTGTGTGGACCCGTGTGTGTCTGTTCATCTGCGTATGTGTGAATTTTGTTGTTGTTGAAATAAAGACAGAAACGTTTTGTTGCACCAGGAAGTGCAAAGAGGACTTTGCCCAGTCTCTGGCGGGTATCCAGACAGTGACCAGCGGTTTCCTGACGAGGATCAACAACCTGTTTCCCCACCAGATGACCTTTCACCTCACCTGCGAGAAGCAGCAGGAGCAAATGGAGAAGATAAGAAACAGCTGCACTAACCTGTCCAGGGACGTCGAGGATAAGTTCCAGAAGTACTTAGACAACGTTGGCATCAAGGTATGTTTTCGTGATTTTGTGAGTAGGTTAGGTTGGGTTTGGAAACCAGTTTCTCAAGGGAGGAAGTCCTTGCTCTGCATTGTTCGTGGCGAATCTAGCTAAAGAGACAGATGACCTGGCAAAGGCAGCGTCAACGCGGCGGTGAAGTGCGTGGCATTGTTGATGCAGCACCACGCAGGACAATAAGGACATGTACCCTGTTAAAACAATATGCAATATTTCACACTGATGCAACACTCGTCTCGACATAGACTTCATTAGAGTGTTTTCACTGTGGTCGTTCAAGCTTTTTTTTTTCTGACACTCTTTATCAGTCATCAGTTTATCAGATATTATAGCGCTGTTACTTTGAGGTGAAATATAGTTTTTAAAGACTGAATGAAGCATCGTCTATATAACTTTCATTCAATGTCGCAATGTAGCACCTAATATTAACCTGTTGTCTCCATCTTAAAATATCAGCCCTCTGGCAATACTCCAGCATGGCATTGAGGAAACATTGTTCTTACACTGAAGATTCAGACAGACAAAAATAGACACATACGTGGTAAACAACAAACAGCTTCTATTGTCACAACGCACCATCTGGAAGCACAATTGGTTCATCCTATTCAACCACAGTGTAAAAGCTTCAATTAGAAACGCCATTTACCCAGACACCCCCTCCATCTTCCAGGTGGCCGAAATCCTAGGCCAGTCCAGTCATCTGGAGGTCCAGAACTCACACCTGACCTCCGACCTGCAGGAGTGTCGACACAACCGCAGCGCCATGGCCGCCGAGGCCAGCAGGCTGCAGCAGCTGACCCAACACAATCACGACCACCAGGTATTACTGTTCCTCTATTCCTCTAATTATGACGTGAGACTTCATCTTCAAGAAACGGACTCAAGAAACATGGTTTAAATGATATATGTGTCTATTTTGTTCAGATGGAGACTTTACTGGTTGAGCAGAACCGACTGAGAGGAGAGAAGAAGCTGCTGGCGGACCGCCTGGGTCTGAAAGAGAGAGATGTTCATACACTCTTGGGGAGGGTCCAATCACTCAATGCTGCTCAGGCCGCCTGTAAGGTAGGAATGCATGGATGGCAAGTTATTTGCACTGTCCCTTTCAGCAACAAGGACCCGGGTTCGATTCACTTTCTGTGGGGAGTTGGCATGTTTTTGCCGTGATTCCACATCCCTAAGACATGCAAGTCACGCGGAGTGGAAACTCTAAATTATCTGTGAGTGTGAGTCGTTGTCTGTCTGTCAGTCTGTCTGTGTTCGCCCTGTAATGGACTGCCGATCTGTCCAGGGTGTTTACTTTCCTTCCGCCCAATGCATGCTGGGATAATCGGATAATAATGTGAGGTAGTCTCTACATTACAACCTGGTCCATTTGGGGCAGATGCTCATTTTTCTTGGGAGTGCAGCAGTAACCTACGCTCTTGGAAGACGGGAGCATGTGAAAATGATGAAGAGCATGATGAAAAATTCAGAAATATCCACATACTGGTATACATTCTTGATTTTTCATCAGAGGCAGTTTAAGCTCTTTAATCCTACTAATGATAGTCCGGCTAAGGTGAGGATGCTGCCTCTATGCTTTTTAATACTTATTTAACCAGTTGACTAAAATATTCTTATTCATGGTGTTCAGAAACAGTTGCAGGGGGAGAGAGGGTTACACACATTCAACACCACAGCCACTTAACAGCTATGCTCAAGAGCATCTGTTTCCTCCATCCAGGTTTTCAAAGCCAGTCTGGGGATTCAAACTGGCAACCATCTGGTCACAAGCCCACCTGTTTAATCTTCAGGTTATTGCTGTCGTCATGAGTCTTGTCTCGTAGCCAGCTTTATGTAACATACGAACAAGAGTACACCCCACCCCCGTGATTCACTCCCATTGATTATAGACGAGAGAGTAGAAGTAATGAGTTGCATATGGAGTCAGCAGAAAAGAGGAATCGGAGGTCAGCAGCAGGAAGGGATGGACAGACAAGATAACGGGAGGAAATAGAACCAGAAGCATATTTTTTTCAGGAGTCACAAAGTTCACAAAATGCCACATTCATTGCGCACTAGGATATGTGAGCAGTGCTGTATCTGTGTAGGTGCACACGCACGACCTGAGCAAGCCGTGATGTGCGTCACGTTAAATACTGTTCAATAATATTTTTATGTAATCTCATGTCTTTTGCAGCCTGCTGGTTCTAGACCTAATGCCCAACAGGTCGCCCCCGGTCAGAACAAACAGCCTGTGGCCAACTCGCCTGTTATTGGAGCGCCTGGCATCAGCAAAACTCCAACGGTACGCTGACACTATGTTTTTACTATGCTCAACCTGTATATGTACATATGTACACAGTGTACAGTCATTTTTCTGTGCTGCAATCACATTAATATTTAATATTATATAGTATTTTTTGTTTACTGTACAGTGTACTGTACTGTACAATGATTTATAACTAAAAGATTCATGTGACTCACAGACTGCTTTTATTGTAGTTCTTCATTGGCCTTCATATTAAACCATATTGAACACTAAATCGGACCCCAGTACTTTGTATTGCATTGTACTCATTGTACTAACACATTGCAATGCAAACGCTGTTGTGTAACATTAATTAGGCTTTGGCTGCAGATTTGTGGTGATCTGTGTTCATTTTGTGCTGTTCGTTGCTGTTGCTGATGCTTAATCATTATTATCGTTATTGTTTTCTCTCCCAGGTGAGATGAAATGGACAGGAGGGACAATAACACAAGACCTACATTGGTCCACATTGTGCCTTTAAACATTTTCATTGTCTGTATGTATATATTTCTAATAAAACACATCAAACACAACCTGTATATACTGTAGTAGCCCATTCTGATGTCACCTTAACGTCCACATGCTGTTGTTGGTCTGTGTATGCCTGACTGAACTCTACCTGGAATGGAAGATTCAGATTGTTATTTTAATTGTGACTTTCACTGGAAACAAATGGGTGAGGTATATTTTCTATTGTGTGTCATTCACTGTGTTTTTTTTCTTCCTGTGTGGTGTGTGAGTACAAAAGAAAACAGATATTGGACAATCTTGTGATTTCATTAAAATGAAAATAAAAATCTGCTCACACATTTAAATTAATAAACTTTTATCTATACATCTATTTTGTTGCGCTATTTTTGTCTGATATGTGAAATACATACTGTACAACAAAAAAATGTATAGTCTTATTTTGAGCAACAGCTGCACACTTCTCTCTTAAAATAGCAAAATGTATGTTTCCCAAAAGTTCAAAAGTTCACACTTCTACCACACGCTACTGTAGATGACAGGAGGTGACACTTCCAAGTCATAAACACATCGTCACACATATGCATGGACAGTCACGAGGGCTCCCAAGTGTCACAGAACAGAAGTTTCAGCCCTTTCAACTGCAGAAAGTGGATTATGTATGAATTCCAGTACAATTGTTCAAAGTTTTCTGAGGCTCAGAACTTATTTTATGATTGTATTGTTTACAAATTTTGGGCTAACTTTTCTCAACATATGAATAGCAAAACAAATGCGAGTATTTTTATTACAAAAAATATTACTTATTCTTAAGGCTAAATTTTAGAAACCAAATACATTGCTTCTGCTCATTTCTACATGAACTGCTTCTCTTTTTTGAGTCCCTAAAAAGAGCAGCTATACTTTGGAAGACTGTGCAAATTATTTTCAGTGTTTATTTTCTTATCTCCTTGATTTCTTGTAATACTTTATTTTGATCCATGCATTTCAGTCCAGTTGATGTTCTCAGCTAGTTCACAATGCTTTTGATATTTTATTGTGAATATTTATTTTCCAATACTGTGACAAGAATTTGATTGCTTTATTTTATTTGTATAGCCTACAATGTATAAATAAAATACTTATTTGTATAAATTGTCAGTATTTATTGATATGCCTTGCTGAATCTTATTTAAATAGGTAACTTAGGTACATCTGCTGTATTTGGAGGATGGAAGTTCTTACTGTACAGCAATGAACAGCAACAAAATTATATGCCTACTGTACATTTCATCATCTTTTCTTTACAGACTGAATTTTAATCTTTGTCTACATTCCCATTTGGACAGAAAATAAGTTTGAGAAGCTTTTCTGTATTGCATAACAAAATAAATTAAGATAAACTCTCAGACTCTAAACAAAGGCATCTCCATTAGTGCCATGAGGGGTGCCTCACTGCATTGATAAATGTCAGTGCTGCAGGTGATGGAGTCTGCCTCGCTTGTTCTCAGGAAATCCTTTGTTTAACATCAAGTGTTTTTGAGCCCATGTATGGACCTGCATACAGACACACAGCCTGGCTTTAAGGGGAGTTGGTACAGGGTGGAACGTACTGTATGTGTGTGTCTGGCTGCAGTGGACCCAACTACGTCAGCCCTGCATCTCTGGACACCCATAAATCAAAACCACAGGAGACACTTACTGACTTACAGGCTAAAAGCACCGCTCATCACTCAGCCATGGACCAGGCTGACACAGTGCACCAAAGTTATTTCAGTCACATAACAAAATTAATTAGAGTTTTGGGTGACATATCAGCATATGCCCTTGTTTATATATTTTTATTTCATTAGAAAATATTAAGTAAAATAGAGGATTTCACATCATCAAGCCATCGATACGAATGTTCAACATATGAAACCTAAATTTCAATGTCATGTATTAGAGCTATAATATTGATATAGTTATATAATTTAATTTAAAAAAACAACAACATGCAATAGATTCCTGATCTCCTGACACTTCAATAATCTGATCATTGACTGAAGGCCTGACTCAACAGGTCTTTAGTTCCATCCATCTTTATTTTCATAATAATTTAGTGATTAGTAATTTATGGTTTAGACCTGAGTATAACACATTCCCCTGTCGTAGTAAACATTGTGAGCCGAAAGGATGTCAAATGATGCTACTTGAAAGATCAATCAGTCGGTAAACCAGCAACAGCTCCTACTTTTAGCTCCTCTTGTGTTGTAATTAATCAGAGAGGAGATGAAAGTGGGAGAAGAGACTGACAGAACAGTGCGGAAGACAGAAAGGTCTTTTAGCTCGAGTCTCTGACACAGAGGGACGGAGGGGGAGAGAGAGACTGACAGTTACACTGGTTTACAGCAGGGCCAATGTCGTCAGAGACTGGGAGACAAGAATCCAACTGGGGAAGACGGGTGAGGAGTTCAACGAGGAAACATAAATATTTGATCAAGGCCAGATTGACAGCGGAACAAAGGGCACAGACAGGATTGCCTCCAAAAATGTCTCTTTCCCACACAGCTCAGCCTGCGCAGAGGAACTGGGTCACAGTGACTCATACATCCATCACTTTATGGTGGTACCTGGATAAATAACTGTTGACTAACCATAATTGGGTGGCAGCAAATTAGTTTATTAATTTATTCTGTCATCAAGTAATATATTTTTTCCCTACTGTAAAAAAAAAAAAGTATCATACAAGACAAATATACATACATTTTCTCATTGAAAATCAATGAAATTATGCCATGATGCATTGAGTCATTTCAAAACATATTGGCAGGCTGCATGGCAAGAATAAATAACTATATGGGGGAGATTTGTACATAACTAACACACAGTGGGCTAGAGTAGAAATACTACCTGCTCTCAAATACAAACCAATTCGTATTTGTCCTGTAACTCAAATAAAACATCGTAACCCAGAGACCAAAACCTCAGTGGTCTTCGGCTGGTTCTACTCTGCAACCCAAAATGTACCTTGACTATCGAGTTGCGACCCAAGAATTTAATATTGATCAATTAAAGGGTTTCTTTGGCCACAAACTACTTTTGGATCATAACCCAAGACTTGCAAAACATTCATCCAGTGTGTATGTATGGGGCCTCCTTACACATATGAGACATCTCATTACGTTATAGTATTTTGAGGTAAAAACATCATGAAAAGAAGGTCTGATCCGTGAGCAAAGAACACACATTTTCCTTTCTTTTTACTGTTGAACTGCCACAACGCCTGGCACAATGCCCAGGCTACACCTTGTTCTCATGTATTTTATGGACACACTGGGACCAAACAAGAACGATACGTTTTCTTCAGCCTTCCTTTCTGACCGGGCGATGATTAAATGCCTATGTTTTTACTGCTTTCCATCTGACTATTTGCCAATACAGAAGTCTTTGAAGATGATGTCCAGGATCTCCTCTGCCCCGACCCGTCCAGTGATCCGGCCCAGGCTGGTGAGGGCCAACCGGACACCCTCAGCAGCCAGAGCCAGGTCAGTGTCCCGGTACCGGTGGTACTGAGCCAGGGCTGCAACGCACTGCTGCAAGTGGGCCCTGTGGCGTGCTTGGGTCAGGCTGGGGGCACCAGACAGAGGGTCACCACACCTAGGGAGGATATAACAAATGACACCGGAGCAATGAAATACATGCGAGCAGTGTACACACGTCTGTGATGCAGATGGCGCATCCACAGAAAAAAACAATATGAATATGGCAGCTTTATGTGTTTAAAGTAAAAGTAAAGTGGTGCATTTCTGTATACTGTATATATCGTGATGTCATGATTGTGTTGTTTTTGCATTTTTTGTTTTGTTTTATAGGTTTATAGTTATATATTTGATAGTTTTTGTTTTATAGTATAAATTCTATTTAGGACTAAGTAATGAATTTGCCAAGAGCATTTACTGCCAATGGGACAAAGGCAATTTTAAGTGTTACTTCAAAAATGCTTTTAGGAAGTACCAATCCAAACCAATGGTAGTTACATGAATGAGTGATGTTAACATTTATGTGGCTCATGTGACTATCACAAGTTCTGTAGGAAAACAACAAGAAATCTCTCAGACAAGATTCAAATGAGAAATGTAGTTTTAGCGCTGGCAGACACTGAAACACGCTGGCACATTTTCCATGCGGATCATTCATCAGTCCACAATAATGAATCGTAAGGTAACTCACAGAGCCTTGACACGGCTGTGCAGCACCGTGAGGAAGTCCTGCACTCCTTCGTTAGTGTGACAAGAGACCAGACACATGGGCGGCAGACCGGAGGACTCTCTCAGCTCCCTCTCCAGCCTTGGCCTCCTCTCCTCAGGGACCAGGTCAGTCTTATTCAGCACCACAATACACCCGTCTGAAGGAAACACGGTGATAATAATGAAATGAAAAGGGTAAATGAAAAGCACAGGACAGAAAAAAAAAAACAACAACAATTAATAAATCCAAATAAAAGCAGAACCAAAAGTGCCAGAAAAGAAAACAGCAGTAAAAACCACAAAAAGTGAGAGAAATTTATACAATTCTAAAAATAATTTCTATAAAAAGGTTATAAGCAGGGACTTAAAATATGACACAGACTCCACTAGCCTGATTTCAAAGCACAGGGGCTCTGACAGCAAACGCCTGGTCACCTTTAATTTTAAGTCTGGATCTAAGGACAGCTAGAAGGACTACAGGATACATTCAGACTCATAAAGGGTAAAAAATAATCAGATTTATTGTCATTCAGTTGGAGGAAACTTTGGGACATCCAGCATTCATATTTGACAAGTAATCTATATTAGGCTGGTTAACTCAAGTTACCTGGGTTTACTGGTACATAAAGTTTTGTCATCAGCATAGCATGTTATATTTGCGAATGATACCACTGAGAGGGCTCATATAAACGGGGAACAACATGGGGCTCAAGATCGACCCTTGGGGAACGCCACAGACGATGCGCCGGAGCAGAGGAGGTGTTGCCAATCACAACAGAAATTTTTCTATTAGCAAGATATGATTTAAAGAAACTCAGAGCAGTATCAGTGATCCCGACCCAATTTTCTTGACAATGGCAGAGAATGTTGTGATCAACAGTGACAACAGATCAACAGTGTCATTTCACTATATATCCTGTAGGTGTATGTGACAAATAAAGTTCTTGAATCTTGAATCTTAAGGTCTAACAGGATTAGGACAGCAGTCACCTCTGTCAGCAGCAATGAAGAGGTGGTTAGTCACCCTAAGCAGTCTCAGTACTGTGGTGAGCTCTTAAACCTGAATGAAAAGTTTCAGAAATCTTGAATCAAGAAGGGCAGTCTGGAAATAGGTTTATAATTACTTTATAATTACTTTATAATTTAGTTGAGATTTAGTTTCTTTAGGAGACGCTGGACCGTGGCATGTTTAAAGAAGGGGGGGCGGAAACAGGAGACAGTGATTCGATTATTTATGATACGTAAAATTTATGGGCCAATTACACCAAGGACCTCTTAGAGGAAATAATTTAAGAGGGAATAATGTCCCAGGAGCAAGATGACAATTTCATATGATTAATGGTAACTGTTAAAGTGGCAAGAGTGGTAATATCACTGTAATTTTAAGAGGAATAATAGATTAGACTTCAAGGGTCTTTAAATACCCTTGGATGCCTCACTCATATAAAAAAAGAAAAGAAAAGAAAGAAAAGCAAATAAAGTAGTTGAAAACATAACACAAGTAGGCAAACATGAAATTGAGATGAGAAGGTCTCCACCTCCTCCTTGCAGTACCAGTGTGAGAGTGCTCCTGGGTGGGCAGGACACCCTGGAGGTGCCCCTGGAGGAAGGCTGGAACCTGCTGGGCATCAGCGGGAAGCTGAGCAGAGTCCACCACCACCAGAGTCAGGTCTGCCTGCTCCACCCTGGACAACAGAAATCACAGATAGTATCCTAAAAGCTTCACATTTTGACCTATGATTACAAAAACTGGACTGTACCACAGAACAGAGGCGTGGCTGGCTGGACTTCGGCTTTGGCTACGGACCATTTGTGTTTACAGATTGTATGAATAGCATCTGTAATTTCTTTTCATTGTTTTATTTAGTTGATATTCCTCTTTAAATAACCACAGAGGATCCCTGGTTTGGTCTGCAACCCCCACCTACCCCCACCCCACCCTGAGGTAGCAGCAGAAGCAGCAGCGGATGCTTATACTTACCACATCCTTCCTGCCCTAGGTCACGAGCCTCTGGCCTCCCTCGACAGAAAGTCCCTTACAGCACAAGAACTGCCTGCCCTTCCTATAGAGCCACCAGCTCAGCCCCGGGGCCGCCGGGCCGTCAGCATGCTGCAG
>CABFOP010093523.1:0-12691 GCA_900683385.1 Anoplogaster cornuta | reverse complement strand
CCATACTATAGCCCTCCTGTTTATACTCCTGTTTATACTGTGTTATACTGTCTATTCCATATTTATGTTCATATTTATCCATACTTATAGCCCTCCTGTTTATATTCCTGTTTATACAGTTTATTCCATACTTATGTTCATATTTATCCATACTATAGCCCTCCTGTTTATATTCCTGTTTATACTGTTTATTCCATATTTATCCCCATATCCCATATTTATCTCCACATTTGTACATACTTCTACTCTGCACTTTACTACTATTTGCACTTCTGGTTAGAAGCTAACTGCATTTCGTTGTCCCAGTACTTGTACTTTGTGCAATGACAATAAAGTTGAATCTAATCTAATCTAATCTAATTATTAGTTTGTATGAAATATGACAGCAGATGTACACGAGCAATTGGATCTTTGGGTTTTCAGGGATAGACATCCTGTACACTGGCTCCCAAAAGGTTCTCAATGCACCTCCTGGTACAGCACCCATCTCCTTCAGTGAAAGAGCTTGGTGAGAAACAGATATAGTCTGTAGCAGCAGTTTAAAATACACGCTCATTGTAACACATACATTTAAAACTGAATTTGTATCTGTAGCCAGAAAGTATTCAACCGGAAGATAAAGCCTGTGTCATTCTTCTTGGATTTGAAGTGGCTGGCAAACTACTGGGGATGTGATGACAAGCCGTCAAGAATGTAAGACATCCATTCGTAAAGTAGAAGCTCATTTTACATTTTACTCACAAAGCTGTGGTGCTTTACCTGACAAGACTGTATTTGAGCTGTTCTTCCTCTGTGCAGATATCACCACACAGGACCGGTTTCTGCATTTTACTCTCTGAGGGAGAGCCTGTCTATCTTGGCTGAAGAGGTGGGAGATGTGTTAGAAATAAATATATCCACTTGGCATCTGTTCAGAGCTCCACAATACAGCTCCACTTTTACAGTTAGCCGCTGAGCAGGTATAGTCACGGCAGTTAGCTTCTCCAACCTTCAGGCTATTTAGTCCTATGGCAGCAGTAACTACTTTTTGTGAGTTTTTAAGGTCAAAGGTCATCATTAGATTTTAGAATTCATATGAACAAAAAATGCACCATTAAATGCAATCACATTATATACAGTTCACCTCTGTACCAACAATACTTTTGTCAGGACAGAGATGTTCTGTTTTACTACTTATGCAACTACTGCTCTTTGGCTTTGTTTGCTCTTTGGCTTTGTTTGCTCTTTGGCCTCGTGCACAGTATTGGTTCCCCCCAGAAGAAGCCAATGCAATTTATGTGCCCACTAATAGTTTAAAGTAAATTATTTTTTACAAGATAAGAAAGACTGCTGTAGTAACAAATGTATTTTATGTGGACAGTGACTATCTCTGCTCTCATAGCCCAAGACATTAAATCTTCCATGTCACACAGTACCTGATATCCAGATTTTGCTAAACTAACACCATCAGTTCAGCATCAGTTACACAACAGAAGGAGGCATTTAAGTTTATGAAGTGAGCATTTTGTCTGACTTCAGACAGGACTCAGTCCAATACTCCAACACATGTCTCCTAACCCCTCACTGTAGTACTGCTCCTGCCCTAATGTATCTGGCAAAGAGCTCCAAGCAGAACGTTGATGCAGAACACTGTCCTCGGTACAAAATGGAGAAAATACGGTTTTGAATGTGTCTCTGTGTTTATACCATTTTGTCCTTACTCTAAGGGTCTGGAACATTCATGGGAAAGGCATGGAAAAGTGGCCGAGTACTTCCACGATGGCCTAGAGAGCATGGGACTCAAACTTTTTGTCAAAGACAAAGTGAGTTTCAAGTATTGTCTACAGCACATAACATAACCATTGAACTTGTGTATCTTTTCTAACCATTAGTGGAATTTATACCTCCATGCAAGTAGTAATAATCATCATAATATAAAACTATAATAAAGGAAAATCTATAATAATAATGTTATTCTTACTATAGTTTAAATTTTACATAGTTTTTAAAGGTAATGCACTTTAATGTTTTTTTTTTTTTTTTTTACAGAATCTAAGGTTACCTACCGTAACAACTATTATTGCTCCTCTGGGATATGACTGGAAAGAGATCACAGCCTACATCATGAAAACACACAATTTAGAGATCTCTGGAGGGCTCGGGCCATCAGTTGGCTTGGTAAGAAAACAGATGGCTATTACGTGCCTAAATAGAATTTATTTGTCTTAGTACTTGTGTAGGCTATGCCACTCTACTAAGAAGTCACCATAATCCTACTGTATCTAAACCCCAGATGTGTTTGGCCTTCTCAGGTGTTACGTGTGGGACTTATGGGATGTAACAGCAGCAAGACCAGTGTTGACATGGTGCTGGGAGCATTAAAAGATGCTCTTAAACATTGCCACAAGAGCAAAGTTTAACATATTTCTGTTGCATGCTGGATGGTATGAGAGGTGAAAGTAACACAAATTTAATGATAAACATTCATTTTCATAATTCTGTATTTACCAGGTATCATTTTTTGTTACTTCTAGGGCTTGCCTCAGCAATTGTGTTTTGTGATAAATGATGAAAATATCTATCAAAATGTTTTTATCAAATCACCTCTATTTTAATTAAATCGCCTTTGGATTTTTCAAATCACTTGAGTGTTTATTACTCATCACATCACAGTTATTTCCACACCTCATAGTAAAGATCTTGAATCAACACAACTGTTATGAGGGAGAGAATATGTCTAATAAATAAACCATTTCACCAGTTGTGTTGTTTTTCCGTTTTTCCGACCTTATCTAAAACAACATAAATATTTTGGTTTATTGTTCCAATATTTTAATAGTCCGAGTAGGTCTGACGCATAGACTGTATGGTCTGACGTCAAAAACACTGACGTAACCTTTTAGCAACAGCAGGCGGCAGCCTTTAGCTAAAGTGTTGACCTACCTAAAATACCTAAAATTTAATTAAATTTTTCGTCTAACACAAATAACATATACGAGTACTTTGATATTTTGTGTACAATAATACTTGACAAAATAAATATATAAAAATTTTTAAACGATCAACCGGAAAAGGAAATGTTGAATCCGCAACGTCACTTCCTTGTTGACATCCATAACTAAAGAGCGCGCAAACACGTGCCGGATGCTGTTTAGCCTGAATGCTACAGAGAGGCTTACTTGTTGTTTTCCATCTGTAAGCCAGACCGCAACACCTACAAACTGTTTGGAGAAATGGCGTGTAAAAGAGGAGCTCTCATTGTGCTGGAGGGAGTGGACAAGGCCGGGAAAACGACGCAATGCAAAAAGCTAGTTCAGGCTTTGCAACAGAGTGGTCGACCGGCTGAGATGATGAGATTTCCCGGTGAGATTTCATTTCCTGCATATGACGTTCATGTGTACCGTTACATACCGGTGTTGGTCTGTAAACTTGACTAAACGTGTCATTGTCTGGGTTTACTGTGATAGATAGAACTACGAAGATCGGGCAGCTGATCAACGCCTACCTCGAAAAGAACAGCGATTTGGAGGACCACACTGTACACCTGTTGTTTTCTGCAAACCGCTGGGAACTTGTGTAACATAATAATCTAGTTAATGTCTATATTATGAATGATAGACTATGAACTGCATAACGCATATTCAGGAATGGAAAAGGGGAGATGACGTGGCGGCCGAGGACATTGTTTCACTGAAAGATTTATTTCTCGAAAGCTTTAAAAATATGGATTTGTAGTCATTCTTAGGATGAATATCATCATTTTAAAAATTAATATACATTTGCTGCTGCAATACTAATATCAGGAGGACTTAAGTTCAGAAGAGGGACAGTATAGAAAACTGTCGAGCACAGTAGGATCCAAAAATGTAGAACTCCAGTATTTTATCCCCCTATCTTTGACAACTACAATGTGCTCATTCACTGACCCGCTCCTCTCCTCAGTTAAATAAGATTCAAGACAGTGACAACCCACCACCCTGTAAAAACTCATCTCAAACCTGCTAACATCCCTGATATCGTTTGTCATCAGTATAAATGTGCAACCTTTGATAAGTTCCCTGTGTTCTTTATCCATCGTAATTGTTGTTGTTCTTATCCCAGGCCTCTAATGAAGAGGAAGCTGGAGCAAGGCACCACGCTGGTTGTAGATAGGTATGCCTTCTCTGGAGTTGCGTTCACCAGTGCCAAGCCAGTGAGTTTCTTAATGCGTCCATCTGCGAAAGCTTCTTCAGACAGTCTGTTTATTTCACGGGAGCTTGAGCTTGACACATCTGTCTAAATGCTGTGTGCGCAGGGTTTCTGTCTGGACTGGTGCATGAAGCCTGACGTGGGACTGCCGAAGCCGGATGTCGTAATGTTCCTGCAGCTTAATCCCTCCGAGGCGGCTCTCAGAGGTCAGTTTGGAGAAGAGAGATATGAGAACAGCGCTTTCCAAAGAGCAGTCCAAGAGAAATTTGAAAAACTGATGCAGGACACTTCAATCAACTGGCAGGTATGAGGCACTGTTACCATTTGACTTATGGATTTACACCAACTTGTGTATTTTAAACTCTCACGTCTTATGCTCTAAACTTACAAGTGGTCTCTCCTAGGTAATAGATGCTTCTCAGAGTGTGGAGGATGTGCACACCAACATCACAACCCACAGCGTAAATGCCATCAACACAGTGAAGAATGAGCCACTTGGAGAGCTATGGAAGTGAACCTGGACCGGTCCGAGCTGCCTTGTTTATTCAGACCGGGGACGACTTCATCCACATGAAATTCCTTCTTCAGTAGAACACTTTCCTTTTCAGTTAACATTGTTTGGTAGAGCAGGAATGGAAAAAGACTTTTTTGACTGTGACTCAGTTGTGCCTTTTTTTGGGAGGATAAGTTATTGTCAAATGTCCAAGAGTTTGATTTTATTTTAACTTTTTAATCCTCTTATCCATTACATGTCTATTCTTTCACCTGTCTACATATTGTGTTGAGTAAATAAATAATCTTCAAATCAACTAGTGTACAGATTTTAGACTCGACACGGATACTTTGCATGAACAATTAATACAACTTCGTCTGCGAATCTGAGCAAATTTGGTTTCATTACAGGCTGTTACAGACTTCAGATATTAGTGACAAACTGCGTAAGCCATGGGTGTCAGGAACCATTCTGTGTCTAAACAAACTGTTATGGCAATTCTGCTTATGGACTCAGGTAAAGGCACCATATCACTTCAAAATAAACATTTAAAGTGTTAAGACTCAAATGGAAACACGTTATGTGAAGATGAGCATACAGAATTTACCCTGAGCTCCTGCTACTGCCTCCCACCAGGCAGTCTCCATGTTGGATACAGAGAGCATTCAGAGGCTGTTAAGAAGAACGCTGTGTGACACACACGACTACGCCATTGGTGCTGCCCTGGCTCAAGAGGTCACCAGTAATCTTCATCCCCTTTGGCTTCCCTTCTCATACAGAGAAGAGATACGAGAATATTTTGCCTACTGTCAATAACAGTAATTCATTGTCCATATGTTCCTCACAGGGACAGGATCTCAAACTCTTCGTCCTCCGAATCAAAGAACCGCTCCAATCTGTCAGAGTCCGAGAAATCTGCAAGGGAGGGGGTCAGATTGAAAACAAGTGTCATTAAAATACATTTTCCATAAAAACAATGTTCCTTTCCCCCTAAAAAAAACTTGTAAGAATTTAGTGTATTTACCAGGAGTGAGGTTAAGGACGTCCACACTGACCATGTGAGAGGGCTGACTGTCTACTAGTTCAAACATGGGTAACCCTCCTCTGTTGCAGGACAGCTATAAAATAGAGCAGATAATTTCATACCGTTGATGTTCCTTTGAAAGGATTGTGATCCTATATTTAACTATTACACAGTCAAAAGAGAAATTTGGGATCGTAGAGACTTACCCTCCGAATGCGCATACACCAATCATCAAACTCATCCTCTGTTTTGCAGAAAAAACCCTGTGAAAAAACAAAAACCTGTTGAACAGCTGTGGAACATTGAGTTACTTTAAATAAGCTTCAGCCTGTTTACATTCACATTTAATAGACAGTTTCATCAGATACAGCTGGGCATAACTTTCCATCACTGGAAGAGTATGATGTCATTGCTGGATCCTGGGTGGTCGGCCTATAAGAGCCAATATCCCAAACTCATTGAGTCACTACATCTCCATAGAAAAGAATGGCAGTGGCTGCTACTCGTGCGTCCACAGCAGCACATTGTGAAATATGGCCATGCAGGTTAGTCTATGCCATGTTGAGGTCCATCATAGAAATGTTTATATATATAAAGTTGTGCAAAGTTTCTTTACCTTCTTTACCATTTCAATTTGCAAGCGTATGAGGACTAAAGATAATTTCTTTTCACCACTATATGTACGGTGGCAGTGCGGGAGATTCAAGTCAATTGCTCTACATTTTGAAGATGATCCCACACTAACTAGGCATAAGAAAGGTTAATTAATGAGGCCAATAATTTCATATTTTCATGAAACTTTAAAAATATAAATGTATGCATGATGTTTCAGTGAATCTCTTAATTAAAACAGCAACATGCCGGTCAATTGGTTTTGTATTTATAGAAGTGGACGATGTATATGGTTTGCTTTGCCCATTTCACTAAACAAAAACGTAATCCTACACACCATCTTGCATTGCTGGTGTTGTTTGTGATATGTTGCCTTCAGTTTGAGATACAAAGCTCTGCCCTATATTGCCCTCCCTGGCGTTCCTACCGCTGCGATGGATGGATCCAGCTCACAGATGTGCATGCGGCAGGGTGGGTGCTGACAGTGGTACGTCTCATCAGGGACCTGTCCATATTCACATGGCTCCACTGCAGGCTGGGTGGTGTGTGGGTCTAAATAGATGAGTTCCTCTCCTGAAGGTTGAAAAGGAGACACACAGGTTGATAACCAGCTTATTCTCTTGTTGAAAGTAAAAATTCAAGTGGCAAGCACGAGTTGCTTGCAGTGCACAGTTCAGTGTTATTTTCACTAACAGAGACTCAACATACCGACATAACCAATGAAGTAATGGGCACTGTTGGGTTTTCCCCCAATAACGCCGAGGGACTGAGGCAGCATGAAGCATTGCTGTGAACAGAGACAATAAGAGGTTTTATCGGACCCCAGCTATGGCTGAACTTGCCTCAATTTAATTCAAGTAGTGGTTGTATCTCAAGGGGTGTTCTTCAGCCTGTTTTTTTTATCACCCATGCAGATTTGTTTCTCCTGCCCAACTGCGGAGAGGAGGATGTGGAGCAGATGTCCATGTTTTACACAAGGGCAATGCGGAAATACATAAGTAGTTTGTAGACATCCCACACTAATTTGTAAACACGTGTGACCCAGGAAACTAGAGAAATACTATTTCTGATCGACATTTAGCAAATCAAGTTTCCGATGACATTGCCCATGTTTGTATATTTGGGTGAATAGTTTGGTTTGCTCCTTTGATTGAGTCGCTGAGTTTTTGCGGTGTGCGTTTTCCTTTCTTTTGATAATAGTAGCTGAAGCATCACCACATAGTTTGTGGCCATTTCCCCCCATAGAAAACGTGTGAGATGAATAAACTATCTACTTTAGTTACTATAATATTCTACCACAATAGCTCTACAATGTGTATATATACATCTCAAGGTATGTCACCTTCAGGGTTTCGATGTAGGCCTCGTTGATATCACTCAGGCCCAGCCTGAGGGGGATGAGCAGGACGAGAGGTTTCCAGAGGGCCGTCTCCTCCTCCACCAGGGCGCAGGCCCCCTCCACACAGCCGTTCAGCTCCCCAGCGCCTTCTGGTGCAGCACAGGCTCCTCCAAAGTCCAGCCAAGGCATACACAACCGTTCTGCAGTGAAAGAATAACAAAAGCATTAACCAGACCCAGAGATGAACACTCTGTAACAGCTGTGGTATACTGTAACTACTTGAGTCAGTAGCATTACTCTACTGTGGCTTGTGCGGTTAGTCCGGTACGGTTGATCTAAAAACATACCTTTAACTATACAATCATTTAGCCACCACTGTCCCTGCTGTCCCCTCGGGTTACCATTAATGAGTTTTGATGTTGACCATTTCAATCCATTGTTCAGCTCATGGTTACAATACTTTTCCATTCCCATGTTTTCACATCTTATTGTGTGCCAAGTGGTGCATTTTGTCTGAGGTTGTTGAGGTTGACCATGACTCCATTTATGGCTACCAGTCTCAGTTTGAACAGGCCAACAAACAGTGTTAGGGTTAAGGCAATATATTTTAGAAACTTACAACCCATTGCCAAATACCTCTGTAATAAAAGGCAAGGAAACTGAACAACTATAAATATCTTGGAACTGCTGTTGAGAGCAAACTTTGCTTTGAGATTAATACAGATGCAATCTGTAGCAGCATTTAACTCATACACATGGTAAAACAATGACCTATACAGTGCCTGTATAAAAACGGTATACTGCACTGAGTGACCTTTTATTGCACTGCATTGAGCTACAGACTCCTTGTATGGTTTTATCAACTGATGTTGATGGTATATAAATTTATGTGACTTATTTCGTTTTTCTGTGTTTTCATCTTGTTTCTTATTATGAATTTTATTGTGCGGTTTAATGGTAATCCGCACAATAAAACACAATTTCCCCTTGAGGAACAATAAAGTTAATTTAATTCATCTGCATCATCAGCAACAAAGAATTTCTTCTCAAGATATTTCTCAGTTTGCCAAAATAATCCATTTCATGGAAGCTTTGCACATAAACACCATTTATATTTATACATGAATGTGGACACCTGCCTGCACAGACCACAGCTCAACCTGTAGTACAAGCAGCAGTGACATTTAAACTGTTTATGCGAATGAATGATAATAACAACACAAGTAACACAACTGCACTCACTGATCTCCTCGATGACCACAGTGTTGTCCATTGCCACATGTACAACTAATCGGCTCCACGAGTCAAACATTGCCAGTTTCCTGAGAGGAAGACAGCACACTGAGCCACTCACATTTGAAGGACACTTTTCAAATGGTTTTCCAACCTCCTCTGAGTATCTAATTTCTTCTTTTAAGTGTCTGACAGTGGAATGTTATAAAGGGAGAGCAAAAACAGAGACAAGACAGTAAAAGTATGACCCTCAGGTGACTCACTGCATTTCAGTTTAGTCATGATCTGAAAACGGGTGTAGCATTCAGCTGCTGCAGCAGCACTTACTTTAGAACCTGGGCCACTGTGTTTGGTCCATACCACTGGCCTATGGACTTTCCCTCTCCAACTCCCATCTGGGCTGCAGTATTTAAGAAAAAACAATTTTAAAGAAATTATTTCAGGATTATCAGAGTTTCATATTCATAAATGGATAGGTTTGCCAGTCAGTGCTTACCAATCTGATGGATGGAATAGTAGCTGTCTTTCTTGTCGATGAAGGCATTGAGAATACTGATGTATTCTTCTCTTTGTTTCTGGCCTCTGTCCCATCTCCAGTCTGATAAACAAATACTCAGTTATCAAATCTGCTTATAACAAACTTTTCACTCCAGAGTCCACAGTAATCTGTGCCAGACAGTGTTGCAAGTCACTTGCTTAAAAGGTTATGTCTAAAGTACGCTAGTCTTGTTACTGTCATATCTCAATTGATCAGGGCTGACTGCATCAATCTCAATTGATCAGGGCTGACTGCATCAATCTCAATTGATCAGGGCTGACTGCATCAAGGACAGATTTTTTTGTAGTTTCAAAGGAGTCATACCTCTGCCTAAATGCCTACGGACCAAAGCCTCGGCAAGGATCATCTGGCCACACCGTAACATACATCCCCAACCTGTATCCGATGTTGGTCCTGTCCCCCCTGTAACACATTCAAGTGTCATGCATGAGATACACTCTGAAAGTAGATGAACAATCTCAGATTAGTCAACACTCAATACTCAAAAAGTGTTGATATGGCTCAACAAAGCCTCTATCAGCTGCCTTAACTTACCGATTGGCTGGAAGTTTTTTCTGTAAGTGAACCATAGTCGTGAAGTAACATCTGACAAGATCTCATCTTTCTCTAAATGAAGAGCATAAATCAGCATGTGACAATACATCCACAACCACAAGTGTATTGGCTGTCTTCTTGTTATGATTTCAGGTATAAGCCCATAAATGACTGGTATCTCTCACACCACTATGACGACTGCACTACATATTCTACAGTCCTACCCGTGAGTGCATTGAATTCTTTCCCCAAGATCCACACAGGGTCTGAGGTCTCAGGAAAATCTTCAAACTCTCCAAAGCGAAGTGTGTCGTATGTCAAGGTAGCTGTAAAACAAGAAGTCATCAACCATGAGTCTGTGGGAAGCATCTACCAAGTGGAGAGCACCCTCACTATCATTTTGCTAACCATTACTTCACTTTTCCATCAGGATGATTGAGACCTGGCTGCAGAGTGGTAGTGAGTAGGGAGATCACCCTGGGTTCAAGCCTTCATGTCAGCAGGCATTCACCTAGTAGTTGAAGTGTCCTGGAGTAAGTAACTAAATCCCTACTAGCTTCAGGAACATTGTTCTGCAGCTGAACCTGCACTATGAGTGCATATGCAAGTGTAGGGAGAATTTCCATACAGGCATCAATAAAGCATCTCACATCATTTAACAAATCTGTTATATTTAAAAAATATATAATAATTTTTGAATAATCATGGTCACCACAAAAAGTAATTTTGTTAGTTCCCACTCCTAAGTTAACTTCCCTCGTCGTTTGACTGGGAGCAGTTACTGTATGTGGCATTCAAGCGTCCTTAGAGCAGCATCTAAGACAATCAGAATTATGGACTCTATTTGTAGACTTTGTCATTGCAAATAGGATCGGGCTCATAGCCAGGTATAACATCTGGCACAGCAAGCGGTGAACATGTAGGCCTACTGATGCCTGACATTTTACTGTATGGAATATTGAGTAAAACCTTTCTATAATGTAGTCTGAGTTATATTCATAAGAAAAACAAACAATAACAAGAGAAATCAAGAGATGTCTGGTTACCAGTAGTTAGCTTGGACACTTAAACCATCATAAAAAGCAGTCGTGTGCTTTAAGGGTTCATAAAGGACGAGGACATATATTTAACGTAGCTAAAAAACTGTTTAGCTGGAACTAGCCGCTGAATAGTGTCAAACTACGAAAGAGAAAGGCTGCTCACTATCTATTGTTAGTATTGAGTAACGTTATTGTTACCTAAATGAACTCAGTTGCACTGTGGGGATAACGTACCAGAAGTGATAACGTCCCCACGCTAATGGTTGCCTAATGACTAATGGTGACAGTGCATCAACTGGAATGTCTCATTTTGGGCGTAGCGTTAGCATGAACAGTCAAACCAAGGACAGACAGTGGGCTGCCGTACGTTAATAAGCATCCCAAGAAGAACAACCATGGGTGACATCCGGATACCCACTACATAGCAGGCTAGAAAGTTGTCAAGACGAAGAATCCACAAGATGAGCTAATAACACATAGCTAACGCTAGCCAGCCGTTCGTCATCACGTTAGCAGGCTAACGTTAAAGAGGGTCTGTGTCTTGGATTGACGATTGGAGTTTGCTATATTTTCATGACAGAGTTGGAGATTTGTTGCCAAGTATAAACTACCCATATTGTGAATATTCTGTAGCTAGCGTTGCTGTTCCAAGGGAGGAAACCCAAGTTATTTGGTCAAGAATCCTACCTACCTGCATCCATCCCGACGGTCGTCACCCTATCTTGTTTGTTGTGTCCTGCACTGCAAACCACCTGACCAATGGGAAGGGAATCTTTGCTGCGGAATGCGGAAGAGGGCGGGTCTTTCCTACGGTATCAAATCAAATCTTCTGTTTTGGGCGGGGGGATCGTTTAATTACACGAACGCTGCTTTTACCGATCTGGAATTGCATTGTGACATTCCCCTCAGTGGGCCATGCTGCGCACATGCTATGAAGATCAACGAAACATGGCAGGATTTGACTTTCTGTAAACATAGCCATAAACGTGTCATATGTCTCGTGACTGCTTGTTTACCTCCTGCTGAATTGAAGTAGCTATGCAATGCGTTATCACACTACATTCCATCCATACATTTCAGGTATATTTATTACTGTTTACACTGTAGATATGTAGCGTATTCACCTGACACTATTTGCACTGCTTATACTGTTTACTCTTTTTACTGTTTACTGTTTATACTGACACCTAGCCCTACTGATTATACTCCTGTTTATACTGTGTTATACTGTTTATTCCATATTTATGTTCATATTTATCCATACTTTAGCCCTACTGATTATACTCCTGTTTATACTGTGTTATACTGTTTATTCCATATTTATGTTCATATTTATCCATACTTTAGCCCTCCTGATTATACTCCTGTTTATACTGTGTTATACTGTTTATTCCATATTTATGTTCATATTTATCCATACTTATAGCCCTCCTGTTTATACTCCCGTTTATACTGTTTTTATACTGTTTATTCCATATTTATGTTCATATTTATCCATACTTATAGCCCTCCTGTTTATACTGTTTATACTGTTTATTCCATATTTATCCCCATATCCCATATTTATCTCCACATTTGTACATACTTCTATTCTGCACTTTACTACTATTTGCACTTCTGGTTAGAAGCTAACTGCATTTCGTTGTCCCAGTACTTGTACTTTGTGCAATGACAATAAAGTTGAATCTAA
>CABFOP010093516.1:7384-21775 GCA_900683385.1 Anoplogaster cornuta | reverse complement strand
CCCGCCTTGAGAAGGAGGTTTGAAACCTGCCTTAAAAAAAGACAGCTGACGGGTCTACTTAGCTTACAGGGAAAGAGGGGGTTTTCCCTGACATCCAAAGTTTTGAGTCCCTTGAGACAGATTTGAACTCTATCCCTGTTTATGCTCATTCTACAGTATGTCTATTTTCTTGTATTCTATTTTTAACTTTATTTTAATTTTATGGCATTCTGTCCCTGTTTTTATGTTCATTCTACTGTCATGTAATTTCTTCACTGTAAAGCACTTTGAGCTGCATTTCTTGTATGAAAGGTGCTATACAAATAAAGTTTATTATATTATTATTATTATATATTTTAAGACTCCTAGTGTACCTTGAGCCAGGGGTGGTTGAGGGCCTCGTAGACGGTGATTCTCTCAGCAGGGTCCAGCATCAGCATGCGCCTCACCAGATCCTTAGCACTCTCTGAGATGTGGCTCCACTGGCGCGGATTCATCTACGCACACACGCACACACACCTTAAAGGAATGCACCATGTTTTTGGTCCATTTAACCGATGTGTCCTTGGTGGTTTATTCGCTCCGGTGCTCCATGCTATCACTAGCATACACTAAGTGATGGTAGGCGACTAGCAGTATCCAAAGTAAGAAGACTGACATTTTAATTATGAAAAAGTTGTGTTTTTTTTATTATATGCTCTGTAGATTCATGATTTGTAAAAGTTAAATATCATTAACGTAATGTAGGTGATGTAGCCAGGTTTATTTTTGGAACCATTTCAGGGGAAAAGCATTCATCCACTGTGCAGTGATTTGTAGCTGTGCAGTGATTGCCCACGACGATCACTTCCCCTAAATGTAAACAGGGAAAGTAGTCTCTGTAGTACAAAACAGTAATTACTTTTCTATCATATTTCGTATCACTTTTTACCAATCTCTCACTGCATATGATTTATGACATTTCGTTTAATTAAGAGCTGCTACAAGTTCTCATTTTCTCACTTTTGAGATAATGCTACTACTTACTATCACTTAACAGGGGACACATGGTTGATGATTTTGGTGGTCACATAAAGGTTAAGTTGACCAATGGACCAATCTCCCATAAACGTGTGGTATATTCCCTGTACGGTAGTTGCACACCAGATGTGAGTTTGCAAGGATGGATGGTGACGCGAACCAGGCCCGCAACGCAGTGAGAAAAGTTTTTAAAAAATTATATTATACAAAATACCACGCCCAGTGAAACGACTTTTGATAGAGCATTGAACTTGGCCAGCATGTACCAATGAGTTGTGGACTCATCGTTGAAGGGTGTGTGAAACCATATTCTTGAAACCTTGAAACCTCAAGAGGGAGGAGGTTCCATAAATGAACTTCTACCTTGTGTTTGCCCTTGCAGATTGCCTCAAACAGGCGCTCCTTGGTGCCGTAGAAAGGCAGACAGCCCGAAAGGAGGATGAAGAGGATGACTCCACAGCCCCAGACGTCCACAGGCTTACCGTATGGCTCTCTCTTCACCACCTCTGGGGCCATGAAGTGGGGAGTACCCACCCGACCTGGGGTTAAAGAAAAACAGAAGGGTGCCTCATTGATGACTTGAGTTTATGACAGTGTAAGTGAATGTGAATATGGATTTGCCCTTTATTCATTTAAATACTTCATTTAAATACATCTCTGAACTGGAAAAGGGAAGCACTTACTTCTTCCACTGGAACCCGCAAAAGATACTCGTTTCTATGTGGATTCACAAAGTTCTCCATAGCAGTCTGAATTCATCTAAAGTAGCTTAATTTCATTTTGAAGTATTTTTTTCTGTTCAATTTGAGATAATAATAATAATAATAATTATTATTTCCTGCTAATAGGTGTTTTAACCAGACTGATTTTCAGGTCCTGGTTATATACTTGTTCTCCTGCTACTGAATGTGCCAAATGAAGTGGGCTTTTATATCACTGTTGCCCTGGAGAAAGGTCGGTTTCTACAGCTCAATTTTATGATTTTTGTTTTATTGTGCTTGAATGCTGACATTGTCTTCCATGTGTAGAAATTGTTTATAACCCTGAGAAAGGGTTTGACACTTTGACAAAGGTTTCTAATGGACACTGATGAAATATGTCCATATGATGTATGCAGAAGCTACAGCAGATGACAAGACAGGAAGAGCTCCACCCAGAGCAGTGGTTTTTAGAAAAATCAAACTTCCAGGCAGTCAATACTGATAGGCATGTAGAACTTAAATAATTGCTTCAGAAAGTCCAAAATGTAAAAAGAAAAAAGAATGTAAACGTCAGTGTCTGTGTGCAACAGTGTGTCTGGGAGGGGAAGTGTGTGTATATGTAACAATGTATTGTAATGCATTTAGTGTATTTTACCTCCTGCCACCAGTCCTGACTCTCCGAGCTGGATGGCTACTCCAAAACCACCTAACTTCACTGGAGCCGAGTTCTCCTTGGACGCCAACAGCACACAGTGAGGCTGAGAGAGAAAGAGAGACTCATGATTTGATGTTCTTCTTTTGCTAATTAAAGAGATACACCCTCCTATAAATAACAATAATCACACGTACAGTACAAGACCCACCCAAACCCCCAAACCATAAACCCCCCAGATCTTCACACACACTTCACACAAGTGACATACAGTACTGTACATAGGCTAAAATTAACTAGCATCAATTTTGGAGGCATTCGGTCTCAGTATTTTAACTAAAACGCCGATTGAATCCTTTTTCTAAATGTCTTCCTTTATTGTTTCTAATCTAGACATCTCTGGCTTTCAGTACATGCACAACAATGAAGCCAACATGTTCAAATGTCACTTTATAAACAGAAAAAATGGCTTTGCTTGAAACTTGCAATTGCTTGTCTGGCTAGCCACTACTGCTAGCAAATGCTCTAGCCTTTCACCTTGTAACTTTGATAACATCAGAGAAATACACTTGCAGCAGGAAACTGTGACAAGTTGCAGCCTTTCCAAGTAACTCAATAGTGACTTTACTGGTTTGCATGGTTACGCAGGTTGATACAGTAGTCTATTGTAGATCAACAATAAAGGGGACATCGCTTTATAGACCATGAATATCACAAATAATTTTAGTCCAGCCAGACAATTATCCATCCAATCCAGGATGTTTTATTTGAATTTCAAGACATCTGGCTTTTGTGTCATTTTCATCATGCAAAAACAGTGTTCAAGTTTCTGACACATCATAGATTTAATCAAAATCGATGGTGCTGAAAAGAACAAAAGTTTGCACATTTTAGTTACATTGAGCCTTAACAAAAAAACATCTGTTTAATATTAAAAGCACAAAGTCCTTCTCCACCCAGTTTCGACTGTGAATGTGTTGACAGTGTACTGTGGTGGAGACTTCTGAACCACCAAGGCTTTAAAAACAGGAGGTGTGGGAAGGCAATAGACTCTTAAAACATATTTTTGAAGAGCTTCACTTTTAAGAGCAACAAGGCTTGGTTCCACTACAAGCTGATGGAAGAAGAAAAAATCCTATAGCCATGTGTAAATCTGATTATGCACGCTGTTAACATTAACTCATCTGAACCAAGAGTTCAGAATGTGATGGTATGATCAACATTCAAGCATGGGTATCGTATTCCCCATACCCTATGCTTAAGAAAAGTTGGCTTGAGAGGTTAGCATTGGTTTGTGGCTACTTTCTCTTGGGTGGCAATTTAATCTTGGCCTGGTTTTACTCTGAAGCCATTGTTTTGATTATTGTGAGGGCATACAGTGGTATTTTGGGACCATTTCTCTTACATAGACAACTACATTCAACAGGTACCATATTATAATCAGAGCCCAATGTGGAAAGCATGTTGTATACACAAGTGGTGAGTGCTCTGCTATCCCACTGCTTGTTCTAGTATGTGTAATCAGAAGCTCTGCGCTGAGCCCAGCCCTGTCTCTGTCTCAACCTCCATTCTGCTCTGAATAGTACTTTCAAGCTGTGGTCAACCCCCTCTTTCCTTCCAGTTTTTCTGTAAAACCATCACAGATTCCACACTTCAGCAGTTCTGTCTGCTCTCGAGAGCACAGCTGGGGAGGGAAAACTCTGCACAGCTGCAGAGATAGTAGAAAGACAGTGGGCTAGAGCTACAGAGAGCTACAGTAACATCTTTTGAGCTTATAACATATAGTCACTGAAGGATGAAGTAGAATAGCAGAAGGTTGGCTGAAAAATGAAAGGAGAAGAAAAGGATCTTGAAGTACACGTCTATTCAGGAAAGCAATCTAAGGTTTTTCCAACAGATTCAACCAGTTGGAAATTGTTGGAATGACTCAGGCAGAGGAAGAAAAAGGGGACTATAAAAACCGCAAGTGAGCTACTATTCTTCAGGAGGGAGTGTGTGTGTGAGAGTGAGATTTATCCTTTCCTGCCACACAAGCACATTTGAAACAAGAGAAAACGTCTTTTATGGACCTAAATCACATGGTGAGTACTTTGAGAAGTTCCTCTTTGAAATATCAGTGATATGTTTTCGCTTGTTACACTGGTTGCAAGATAAGGGTTGCATGCTGTGAGCACTCTTGTTTTCCTCTTAGTATTTCAGGTTCTGATAATTTGATATGAATTGATTACACTGCACCGACTGAGCATGTACATACAACTGCAAAATACCACTTCAGTAGAACCTCAGTCTTGAGGTTCAGCCAACTGATCTCTAGTTAACATGGCATCAAATAGGTGGCAAGTTAAGTACTGTTAACCAACTAAGAGTATCGATGTATGTTCATCTGGGCCTTTCCAAGGCCTGCTGGTAAGGTGGTCAGCTGGGTGAGCTTTGGCTGCTGCGTTATATGTAATTAATGAGGGCAGGATTAATGCTGATTTAGGGCTAAGCCATACAGCTAGGCCATCACAGAGACCAGCACTAATGAGCCAGCACACTTTCCTTAGAGAACGAGAACAACCTTAAAAACACATTACAGTTAATCTCAAATCTGTCGACTTACAACTTAACACATTTCCCCGTCAACCTCACAGTAAAGTCTGACTGCATGGATTGCTTCAACATAAAAAAAACTTTCCCTGTCAAACTTTTCTTTCCCCTTTGCTCTTTATGCAGGACTGAAGAACACAAAACCCACCATGACAGCTAACATCTCCACCACAACTACCACGGCCACCTTCCAGTTTCCAAACTCCTCCAGCTGGATGACCGTGAGCACGACGCCTGACCCCTCCTGTCACTTAGACGACAGCTCATTGCAGATCCCATTGGCACTGCTTTACACTCTGCTCTTCATCCTGGGTCTGGCTGGCAACCTGCTGGCTCTGTGGGTATTCCTCTTCGTCCACTCCAAGAAGAACTCTGTGCGTGTGTTCCTTATCAACACAGCTTTGGCAGACCTGCTGTTGGTGGTGTGTCTGCCCTTCAGGATACTCTACCACAGCCGAGGTAACCGCTGGGACTTGGGCCCCACTATGTGTAAAGTTGTGGGCAACGTCTTCTACATGAACATGTACATCAGTATCACACTGCTGGGGATGATCAGTGTGGACCGCTACCTGAAGATCAAACGAAGTGCAGGGATACAACACAGACTGCAGGCCACAAAGTGGAGCACTGCCGCCTGTACACTCATCTGGGTCGTGGCCTTTGCCTTGACTTTGGGGTTCCTGCTGTCGAAGAATCATGGAGAGTCAAACAGGTTGGTGACATTTTTAATCAAACTCGCTTATCAGTTCATAGGGAAATGAAATCAGTGTTTTTGTTTGAGACACGAATCCCTGTATGTGGGATATGCGCAGCATGAGCTGACAGTATATGCATTGCTGCTTCCAGGTGTTTCCAGTACAAGCAACTCCAGAATGTAAAGTGGAAAGCATACATCAACCTGGTCATGGTGGTCGTCTTCTGGCTCGTATTCTTCTGTCTAGTGGTGTCTTACGGGAAGATTGGCCTCAGGCTCCTGAGGACGTCACGAGAGAAACCAGACCTGCCCAATGCACCCCGCTACACCCGCACTGCCAGGAAGTCCTTCTTCATCCTCTTTCTCTTCACTTTCTGCTTTGTTCCCTATCACATCGTCAGGGTGTTCTATATTATCTCCCAGATCACAGACACTTCTTGTTCATGGCGGGGTGTTGCTGACCAGGCCAATGAGGTGGCTTTGCTGTTATCTGCCCTGAACAGCTGCCTGGATCCGGTTATGTATTTCTTATTGTCGTCTTCGGTGAGGAAGGAGGTGCTTCGATTGGTCAGCAACTTTTTGCGTGTGCGAGAGGGCGGAGCCAGCAGGAGCAGCTCCAGTGTTGAGCCGGGAACTGGGACTGGGAGGACTCCCCGAGGACAGCCAACAGTCAGCTATCTCAGCACTTGCCAGAACAAGATGGTGGTTGTGTCAAGTCTTCCTGAGTTATGAGAAGATGGGATTGGAAAAGGCCTTCAAATCCACACTAATGGGAATAAGACTATCAATCTGTATCTTTATACACAGTGACACAACAAGTTACAGTATGACGTCATGTCATTCATTAAAGGACACAAAGGGTAAAGTCTCCAAAAATGTAGGTTTCTGGCATATCAGGTACATTTCTTGGCATGGTTAAGTCCAATGATCTAAGAGGGGTCAATTCTAATCACAGCTACAGTAACTTAAAACCTCTGAGTCTGGGATAATGGGTGCTGAACCAGAAGGCATGGGTAGTCATGTAATGAAAAACAATATAGCCAAGGTAGGTCAAGAACTCAATAATCTGATACGATACTAATTGAAATATATGGCAGATTCTGAAATAGTGTGGTGGCATTTCCTGCCACAAATGGAAAACTTCGATTTTAATTTAAAATCATTATATAAGTAGTGATTAACATTGACCTTAGTCCCCTTTCGCATTCTGTGTCAACATGGCGGACAAAATGATGCTCCAGACAGAGAACAATGCACTGAAGTTTCACACCAAGCAGGGCAACCCTGATCTCGACATGGGTCATTTTGTGTGGTTGACCCTTTCATACTATTGGTCCTCCTCCATATTTCCCATGGCACTAGTCTGGTTTAAAAGCTGTAGAGGAGATAAGTAGACTGCCATCAGACCAGTGAACCGCAGCAGTAAAAGCACAGACCAGGATTACAAAATCACTGAAGGTAGTATTTGTGCAAGTGTTATTTGACCCTATTCAGTCAAATGTGTGGTCAAGTACTGCTGAAAAAACAGCATTATTCTCTGACGCAAAAGGACACACTGTGGGAAATTCTGATGAAACCAAATGAAAGAGGATGGCAATCTTACGGACTACATCAAAGCCTGAACTTTCATGCCAAAACATAATAGTGATCGCTTATAGAGAACACGAAGTTTCACTAAGATGAAAGCGTGGGGTGATACTGATAAAAAGCCACTCCATCCAAATGTCAGGGCTTTTGATATTTTTTGATAACCACGTTGTCTTACAAAGGACTGTCAGGACTATATGCATCTTCAGGTAACACTACCCATTTTCAAATACATAGAAAAGAAATAAACTAATAAGCTAATTCGGTTAGTGCGTACTGACAGCATTTCATTTATGAATAAATTTAGCTTTGCATGGCAATTCTAGTACACATTATGAAGTGTGATGTAAAGTATGGAAAATGTGAGACCTTGTCAGCAAACCCAACACTGTCCAACCAGCTGGCTAGAACAGCAGCACCACCCCAAGGCAGAATAAATACAGACAGTAAAGAGTGTAGAGAATGTGCCACTAAAGAGCGCCCTCCACTGGATCACTGAATGTCTTTGAGCCAGGAGATACATAGATCGTAAGAGAGAGCATTTTTGTTGCAATGTGAAGGGGAGCAAGAAAAACCTACCCTCTATATGTGACATACACAGTTATAGTGATACAAAAGTGCAGTGACATGCGCGGTGCTATACTTGATCACAATGAATGACAATTCTCAATGAGCATGTGGTTTGGTACTGATTTGTAAGTAAAGATTTTTCGTGAACAGTGTCTATACTGTAACTGTGTCTTCCCCTAACAACTTAGGAGAATCATTGGAACACAGTTGTATCACATTACTCAGAATGGATCATATTTGTGAGAGGACCATATATCTAGCCCAGCAGAAAAAGGGAAGATGGAACAGAAAGTCTCTATACTGCAGGCTTGCCTATAAAGTGAAGCTGTATACAATAACTGCAGACACCACTGTCTGCTCAAGAATCCCCCGGTTAAATAGGCTCCATATTTTTTGCAGACAATACTGTGAGTACTGTACATTCTTTTAGATATGAACTAATCAATATACCACTACATCCATGCTTAGTTTCTGTTCTCAGGTGTCATTGTTACCATCACAGTAAGAGTCATGCACTGTAATGGTGAAGCTGAAATAGATATAACCAGGCTGTTGTTCAGAGATGTTTAAGGCAACTTCTTTGTTTAATAGGAACATAAACACTCTAAAGGAGCTTCTCATTTTACCGTATCTCTGGTAATAACTTTTATTTTTACCATTTTCTGTGAATATTATAACAGTTTTGCTGTTCACACATATGATTTTGAATGAACTCTTGTCATTGATATGTATAAAGCAAATAAGAATTGATCTGTGCATGCAAATGTGTCTATTTACATTTATTTGTCAAAAGTAAAACTTCATGGCTGGTACTCTGACAATCATTTAGATAATTGCTTATTGATTATATGCTATCTTCTGATGCATTATGGTGGGGCACAGTGGCGCAGTGCTTGCACTGCTGCTTCAGAGCAAGAAGGTCCTGGGTTTGATTCCCACCTGGAGCACTATTGATACTGGTGCCCAGGTGGGCTATCTCCCAGGTGGGCTATCTCCCAGGTGGGCTATCTCCCAGGTGGGCTATCTCCCAGGTGGGCTATCTCCCAGGTGGGCTATCTCCTGGGCCTTTCTGTGTGGAGTTTGCATGTTCTCCCCCGTGATCCGCGGGGTCTCCTTCCACAGTGAGAACTCCAATTCAAAAAACATGTGAAGATCGCTTTCCAGTCCCGTCCCTGACCAAGACGCAGACGCAAGACCTGGAGTTGTTGGTCCCCGGGCGCCGTAGTGGGCTGCCCACTGCTCCTGGAGAGCCTGCCTGCTGCAGAGGACTAATTTCTGCAGGCCACCGCCCCCCCCCTCACACTTTCCTGCATGCTGTGTGTATGTCCATTGTGTGGATTATTAAAGTGTATCTTCTTCTTCTTCATTAAACAGTGCTGACGGCATCAATTATACAGCACATTCAGTGACATGACAGAAATAAATTGATCATGTAGCCCAGTTGTGTTTAGTGAGGATAGACCAAACCTTTATATTGTTGCTGACAGGGCACACGGACACAAAACTACCACTCTTAAATCAAGTATTGAAAAAAAATGCATTTATCTTGTTTCTGTATTACAGTTACTGTCACTATAATAATTTAGTACTACAGATTTATTTCACCCTCCTCTCTCTCATCTTTCAAGTATCCCCCACTCTTGCTTTCTTACAGATCAATGGAGAATAGATCTCGCACATCCCAAATGGATAACACCTCCTTCTGTTCTCCACCACCCTCTACCCTCCCCTCCTCTGTTCTCTCCCTCTGCCCCACCACTGCCCCCTTCTATGCTCTCCTCTTCCTCACCGGTCTCACGGGCAACTCCCTGTCATTGTTGGTGTTCCTGCATCTCTGTCAAATCCCCCACCCACGTCCATCTGTCCCATCCTAGCTTTTCTACCCTGCTGCTGTCCCTCACCACACCCTTCCTAGCAGCCTACTATGCCCAGGGTTCAGTCTGGAGAGGAGGTGTGCTACAACCCAGCAGTAGAGATAGGGGGCAGTGTGTCCATGGCTTGCAATGTGGCTGCTGTAATGATGTTCTTTGTGTGTTTCCTGCTGGTGCTGCTGGCCTACATGACAGTGGTGCAGCATATCAGCCGCTCATGGCACAGTGCAAATATCACCGACTCCCGTAGCCTGCTGCGAAGGGTGCTCCCGACATCGAGGTCATCCAATTAATGATATTACACTCTAGAGAAGGTTATTACATCAATAACCATAGTTAGCATCCCAGTTTTTGGTTCAAACACAAATCTTAAGTCATCCACACTCCACTTTGCTTTTTGTAATAATAACCAGGACCCTCTGTCTTTTTAACCAATTCATACCAGCTGGTTCTGTGCCACACCATGTCTTAAAACCCATCTTCATTTCTCTGGTCCATGACCAACACCATGGACGGGCCGATCCAGGCCACAGTTCAAATGCAGCCGGCCCCAACCCCACCTACCAATGTCACCCGCTCTCCACCCTCATTGAGGTGACTAAATTTCACCTGTATTCAAGAAAAATTATTCCAGACTACCTTTATGATTTATAGTATCGTTTGTATGGCTAGGTAAAGCACATATGGTAAAGTGGAGAAGTGTGAGCTAAGATTATGCTACATTTCTGTTATATTGTTCCAGCATGTGAAGACTTAATTGACACTGACAACAATGTCCTCCAGCTGAAGAACTACTTACTCTTTTTGGCCGCACTAGGTGGTTCAGCTGACCCTGTCATGTATCTCCTATTGGACAAGACCTTCTGTAACCATACCCTCAGTCTATTAGCAGCCAATCATCTGGCTCAGTCATGGGAAGAGGCAATCAGAAGTGTGGGCAGTCAAGAGTGGGAACTGAGACTCCTACAGTGGATTTGAGTCATGAGAGTCTTTTGTAGCCTAGCCTGCTGTGTTTGAAACATATGATATAATCTATGGGGTTGTAAAAGAGAAATAAAAATGTCATTCTGCAATGGTATGTTGTGAAAGTGTTGTATTTGTAGAATATATCCCGTCTGCAGGATTATAAGGATGCCTGTATGTGTCAACTCCCTTGTTCCGTAATTGTGTGTAAATTATTGAGTGCTAAAGTGTGAGCTGGTGTTTGTGCAGTAAGCGTGAGAGATTGCATTAGTTGAGTTTGCAGGGAGGGATCCTCTGAGAAGAGTGGCCCTTGCAGATGTGTGTGCAAGGCAGACAGGCGAGAAAAGCATCTTTGATTTACTGTGTTTGTTATATAAAAGCAAAAATAAATAAATAATAATAATCTCATGCTGCGTATTCACGGGGGTGGGGGGGGTGGAGATCAATTGGGCAAGTAGAAAATATCCTTACATCACACTTGTTTACCCCAATTAACGTAATCTACAGTATCTAAATCACAGCCATTTTCTCACTAATTTGCTTAAAGCAGATCCTTATTTACATCATTTCCCCAATCGTTCGGCCTCATTAGAGATGCCAATGGGCCCCATCAGTGTAATTTAAACCTTTGTGTGTTTGGGGCACATATATATTTGAGTGTGTGTGCATTCTTGCATTTTTTGTTTGTGTGAATGAGGCAGGGGTCTCCCCAGAGATGGCATTAGTTGCATATAAATAAACTTGACTAGTTCCAGTGGCTGTCCACTGTTGTCAAAGACAGACAGAATGACTGTTTTGTTTAGGCGAAGCCTTCTCTGACATGAAAGATCCTCACTACCAGCACACACAGGAGATATGAGGCTGTGACTGTCATCATAGCCCTTGAGGACAGGAAACCGGACAGCTAGACAGCTACTCCACACAGGCTAACAGAAAAAGGCGGAAATACACAACTACATTTCCTGACACTGACGTGACCAGTGGTGCGGTACAGAAAGTTGTAATTTAGCCATCAAACTTGAACGTCTGCATGAAAGGGAGTGTGTGAACTGTATATGTGGATGTTTGTATGTGAGAGTGCATGTGTGTTTGTATGTGAAGCATGTGTTTGCCTGTGTCTAGGAGTGCTCAATGTTAGAGCTTTTATGTTCTGACAGCACATTGGATGCCATTAGAGAAGCCATAGGCTTCGCCCCTACAGACACCTATCACTAAGAATGCTGCTAATAGCCCTCTGGGTGTAACATGAATAGGCCAGAGTGGACCAGGGCTATTTTACCTTGTAAAACAGCTGACATTCAGGTATTCAGTGGGGAAATAAGACTATTCAATGACTCTCTCAATTCTAGCTATTCATATGGAGAATGTGACATTTGCTCTGCAGCGAGCCTAGATAAAGCTGAGAAGTGGGACTGACACACACACACACAAACACACAGAGATAGACATATATAGTTGGGTAGACAGATGGATGGACAGACAGAAAGAACAAACATCTTTTTTCATTTGTTCATCTGTTTTCTAGAATACAGAGTGGGAGAAAACAGCTTCTCCCTAAATGACCTCCTGTCCTCAAGCTGTCATAGAGGACACAATAGAGAGGATTAGATAAAGATCAGGCTTTAATCAGTACAAAACACAGAGGGCACGCATTTACTCCATGCTAGTTTTAGTATTGCTTGTCAGCATTTCCTTTTCAAAATCACCTTATCTGATATGCAGTTTAAAACGTGTGTGTGCATAGGTGTGTGTTATTTTCGATAGCTGAGGGAAAAGCTACATAATGAAGCCATTATGACATCACAAACACACAGACACACACCTTAGACTACACAGCAGTTATGTCTCTCATATGACACTATAAGCAGAAATAGTATTAGGAGCTATGCATGCTGAGGTTTGTGCAAAGTTCCTCTCTTCCTGCAGTAACAGTGTGTAAAGTTCCAGCGAGCTGAACTCCCAGAGCTGAAACCTACTGTTTCTTCTGTGTCTGACAGCTGGTCCCTTCACCTCAGTACGCCTGGAGAGAAAAAAGCAACACTATGTTGAAAAGCAAGGTATAGGTCTGCACCAGCGTGACTTTCTATTCACTCATCATCGGAAGTATCGCCATGTTCATGAATTCCTCAGTTTTCTCAACACAACAGCAGGAACTGTGCTTTAGCGCAAACACCGGAGATTTCCAGAGCCCACATCAGAGGCACATTCAGATGGATGCGTGAAAACACTTTCTCTCCCACAAAAGAGGGTTCACCTTCAGACTCACATTTTTTTGCTGCTGGCATGCAGCTGGCGAAGTTCTGCATTCAAAACTTGTGAGCCAGAGAAACAGATTCTCAGTTTTCGGTGCCAATAATCTCCATGCAATCTGTCTGTAGCATAACAAAGTCCAAACACAAACACACATGTAGACAAACAATGGAAACGAACACTCACATACAAACACAGAGCGACTGTTGCTGTTGTCACCATGAGGAAGATAAATACCCGGGAGACAAACAGCGGCACGGTGATTTATGAATATCAGGATTCAAATGAATTCAATGACTTTCACTTTCATGCATGGAAGGATGTGGCACACTCAAGCCTATCCATATTCAACAGGGACAGCTTTGCCGTTAGTGAATGTATGTGTTTCTGTGCGTATGTTTGTGTGTGTGTGTGTGTGTATCCCTCTGTGTCCCCTGTAGAGGGCATAAATCCCAGGCAGTACATCTGATAAGCCAGAGACAGGAGACACACCAGAGCCACTGTTAAATGGTGATAATGGAAGTGAAGGCCACCCTGAACCAATGTCAAAACCCAGAGAGTTATGTATCTTAGTCGTATTCTTACCACATCGATCACACAGACAAAGTCATTTTAACTTCTGAGCTTTTGACCTTTCAGAAATATTCATATTCTATTCATAGTATAGTCATTACGTCAGTGAGTGGGCTCAGGCTTCCATAGAGGTTGATGGCAATGCTAGATAGAGATGTTTACTCTTTTTAGCAAGGACTAATATAGGCGTGGCCGCGTGGGTATGTCCAAATGATCAAACCAATGCAATCTTTGCATCTGAAACGGCGGAAAACTTTGACTCGCTGACTGGAACCGTCGACAGAGTTCACTCCTGTGAATATGGATCCTCAGTTGACACAGTTGTGTTATCCATATATAACACAGTTAAGGCAGAGAAATCACAGTCTGGGTGATGCCACGCAGCGTGACTGTCAGCTTACTACAATATCACTACTGTGGAGAACACACTGCCAACTAAGCATACTTAATTGAACATATTGCCCACGTGGGGAGAATTTGTTGATGCAGCAAAACTGTTGACAGCAAAGCAGCAAGGCATGCAGGGGGAGAGACTCAGACTATGGACAGAAGGATAACTTATTCAGTGTAAGTGTAAATTGCATGTGACAGTGTAGCTATGGCAGTTCATAGCTAGTGGCAATACATTTATTGGGGAAATAGGACAAAGGCTGCACAGAACTAAAGTGGAAGAGATATCCCTCTAATAACCAGGAGATGCATTGTAGCGCGCACACACACACACACACACACACACACACACAAACAAACAGCCAGCTCTTTCCTCCCCTGCCCCCGAACTGACTGGCTGGCTATCACTAACATCTCTAGACAATGAGGGCCTGAGTCTTGAGTCTAAGCCAGTATAGCAGAGAGCAGCCGACTGACGGTGGAGAGGGAGAGGATTCTATTGGCTGAGATGATTAATACCCCGGGCCAACACTGGCGACAGAGAGATCTACC
>CABFOP010093499.1:0-12049 GCA_900683385.1 Anoplogaster cornuta | reverse complement strand
TCCCCCCACACCCCCTCACTACCCATTCAAGACCCACAGCCCCGGGGCACAAACACAGACAGGACGGGGAGGCATATATGGGCCCTCTGCAGGACAGACACACAGACACACACCACCACAGACATTTACACAAGATAACTGTTTAAAGGCTAGGTCTGCAAAAAAACATAATCTGCACCATAACAAACCTATTTTATGATGGCCTGGACAATAACAATCTCTGACTTTCTGAGCTCAGTCTTCAGTTTGACCATACGGAATATAAACAAAAAATGGAATTTGCCAACCTTTAGAGCATATCACATGTCATCTAACAAGCACAGGCAGAAGAGGATATAAGGTCGATGCAAAGAAGGGCTCTGAAACACATGTGGGGGATCTATTTAGCTGCTGTCGAGGCCTTGTATACACTACTGGACAATAGTAACTAAACCCCACTATTGTATCTGCAGGGTTTTTAATTTCTAACCTGTGAAAGTAAAGGTGAGCAAGAAGACACACCTACACACATCCTGTATTTACTGTTGCTCTACCGAAACTAGACAAGGTTGGAGCCTTCAGTATCGCCTGCAGAGAGGAAGATCTCTCTCACACACACACACATGCACAGACAAACACACACGCACAATACCTTAGAAATTCTTGCAGACAGGTGTCACAAAACCGGTGTCCACAGGTCGACACTTGGACGGGCTCTCGCATCGCCTTGCTGCATAGCGGACACTGGAAGCGTCTCTTCGGCTTCTCCAGGAACTTGTAGTCGAAGCCCGGCATCGCTGCTGCGGGGTTCTCGCAGTCCGGAGGCCGCAGGTAAACACAGGTAGAGACGCTTCTTTGTCCCCCGGAGGAGCTGATTGGTATTCTGCTGCTGCGGTTTTACGCCGATGCGATCAGGATCATGTCCCCACCACCACCACCACCACCACCCGTCGGGTTGTGGAGACGACGGATAAACTGAACCGATTCGCTCCTCTGCGGTCCTCCTCCTCCCTGCAACCGGGCGACTGGTGGCAGCGAAACGGGGAGAAAAACGCCGCACACAGCCTCGACAGTCCGCAGCTACAGCTCCTACTGACAGCCGCTCTATAGGTGGACGATTCCGGGTTGTTTGGCCTCTCAGCGCGTCTGTAACCCTCTTCTGACAGATTGAACACAATAATCCACCACCATCCTCCTCTGTCTGCTGAGGTGGACCGAGTCCCGCCTACTGCTCCTGCTGCAGGAGGAGTCAAGACGCTCCAGTGGGTTGGATGGTTGGATCCCCGCTGCTCTCCGGGATGGACCTTTAATTGGCCGTCCGTCTGTAGTACGACGTCAATTAATTAGATTCATTATTTATTGTTCCGTGTCTGTAGCTAATAATAGACAATGTCAGGTAACCCTAAACCATTTGAAGTGAAACCAAGCTAGTTATATAGTAGGGTATATATAATATATATTAAAAAGATATGAGGTCTGCTTAGTGCTTGGTGAAAGACAGGAGTAGCAGGGGCTTTTGTTTTAATGTTTAGGTCAGTGATTGCAGATATAAGACATTGGCTCCTTTTGGCCTAATACAGTCATGAATGGATAAGTGGTGATAGTGCCCTCTGCTGGTGAAGCAGACAGAAGAATCGAGGAATACTGTATTTTACTGTTTTTCTTATTTTATATACAATACAAAACATAAAACCTGGATACCATTGTGAATAATGTTGATTAAAAAAAACAACGAAAAACTAGAGATCCTTTATTTGAAGGTTTAAGTAATGTGCATATTTGGATCGGTTTTCATCAACTATATTGCCACTGAATTACATCAGCATTACATCATCATACAGAAAAGCGATGGTAATAGATCACTGTCTTCAGAACAGGTGTCTTAGAAATTAAACTAATTAGGTCACATTTTCTTACAATGTGATGTAAAACATCAAACATGTTCGCATTTTACATTGTATCAACATGGTTACACACAATTACAATATACTGTAAATGCCTATTTGTAGATAAAAATCCTAATCTTCAATCATCCGGAATGACAATGATTAACAACCAGATTGCAATAACCAGTTACAGTTGCTGGAAAAAAAGGAAATGGAAATTATATTTTTTAGAGATAAAGTACATACATATTAGTTCACATATATTGTATGATAATAGCTGTACATTTAATTTAGTGAACTTACACAGGAAATTACATGAAGCATCGCTTTAACTTTGGAATCTAGACATTTTGGAGGTTGTGTAACACAAAAGTAATCAGATTATGTTACAGCGTTTCAGTAATCCAATAGTATAGGTTACTTTTTTATTTTAAGAAGATAATTGGTGATCTGTTACTTATTTACGCTTGAAATCAGTTAGTGATCAGGCATGATGATGTTGGATTTTCAGTTTTCTGTATGTGTTCTCTACTGACTAAACTGAACATTCAACATTAACTTGGAGTTTGTCATAATTTAGAGGAATGGAGCAGCTAATAGAGAGAGACACAGTAAGGAGCTGGCTTTCAAAACTGGTTTTCTCTTTTCAAAGAACATAACATCCCTTCCTGTTTGGGTGCTATCCAGAGTACAATCAAGTCAGTCTTCTCACCTAAGATATCACATTGCAACAACTTATTACACTAGCACCAACACTCAGTTTATACCACAGGCTTTCTCACACACGTTTCGGGCATTCTGGGGGTCATTTCCAAATGAAATGTCCAGCAACCAGTGGAAACCTGTGAAGATCACTCTATCTTTGAATTGGTTTTAAAATTGTAAAAGCTTTAATACTCATTAGCCTAGGACATGGGCAGTGATAATGACAATGGAAACATAAAAACATTATGCACAACAATGTGAAAATGTATTTCACTACTATGTGTCTTCAGGAATCTATTTTTGGCCATTCTAAAACTTTTTGTCAACAATCTCACTGAAAAACTGTCAAAAATTTCAGTGGGATAAATTACATTACTGAATTTCCCCAAAATATACAAAATCAATTTAAAATAATAAATTTAATTCAACTGTATACCACCAATAGTCTTAATGCTTAGTTCAGTTGACTGACACTAAACAACACGTCGTTATCTGGTCGCTATCTGTCTGAATACTACTGCTTAACTACACATGTATTAGTGGACTAATCCAATAAAGCACAACATGACTGACAATGTGATCAACATTAATCTGTTTGTTTGGTTCATTTGACTGAGTTACTAACACTTAAGTGGCATTCATTCATTCTTTTTTTTACATGCATTGTATCGTCTCATTCAACACTGGCTTAAGAGAGATCAAACCAGTTTGACTTTCTTTCTGGTATTATGTTTAATTATGCTAACGCTGCTTGTGTGAAAGGACAATAGCTCACCACATGAATGCTACCAAATGACTTCCTGTAATCAAACTGCAGTAATGTTCCATTAGCTACCCTGTTGGGAAATACACTTTCTTTGACAGTGAAATATTTGAAGATTTCTTTTTTTAAATATTATGGCAATGTTATCAAGGTTCCATTCCTAGAAAACAGAGAGGAAGAACAAGTGAAATATTTAGGCCGCAGCTGCTGTATGAAAGGGAATCTTTCAACTGCTGTCCCAGTGGGAGGAGTCAGAGGAGGCTGTCCTTCACCTTATGCCACTGTTGGGCTTCATGACAAACACTGAGTGGGTGTGGAGTGCTTTCAAGACTAGATCATCTTGGGACAGGTTCCTCAAGCAAAGCTGAAAAACAAGGTGAAAAAAAGGCCAAGAGTAAAACATCGACATAGTATTCACTACATGTTTTCCATTTTTAAAATTAATTCTTCAATTAAGGCCTGCGAGTTTCCCCTGCCTTTAAATAGGTGCGGTGGATGATCGAAATGCTGTTTCAGAGGCTTTTCCACCCTGCCGAGAATAAAAGTCTGAGGGAAACGTTGAATGCTTGTACGTTTTGGGATTTTGAGTATTGGTTATTAAAATATTGGTTATTAGCAACTTCCATTTTCAAATATCAGCCTTTAGAAACCCACATCAGTTGAGTCCTAGTACAAATCAGAAAAAATCCTTTGTGTTGTAAGGGGCTAATGGGTCACACCTGAAGCTCACTAGATATAGAAATAAAATATTTAAAATTATGAATTACATTCTTTTTTTAAAACTATTTCATCTTGTTTGAGAAATATCATTTGACAAATTCGTATTAGTTTTTGATAAATGATAAAGCAAATGAGTTCTTGGTAGTGGACTTTTGGACCCCACCTTATACATAAAGACATGTCAACACCATCATCTGGAGTATTTCAATAAGGTATAATACGCTTGTCAATGTTTTGTCTACACCATACTGTACTCTGGTCATAGAAAGAAAATCCATAGTATTTATAATATTAACTGGTTTGATGGTTATGAAGCATTCTAATGACCTCTATCAGTACACCCACACTGGCAGTCATGTTGGTTTTCAGGTCCCTGTCACATGGCTCAGGTCATGGGAACATTGGAACAGCAGCCCTGTAGTTTCTACCAAGGATTACCCACATCTCTGTTACTTATTAGATTGTGAGGCAGTTTAATCTTTTCTAAATCTGCATCTATTTTCAACGTGGAGTGTAGAGGCACAACGTAATCCCGCCTTCATTTCAATTCATTTCAATTTCAATTCATTTCATTGGGGTTATTTCTCATCAGAATCCCTGGCTTTTGCATTACTGCTGTTGGGAGGGAGGGATAAAAATTGCTGCCTAAATATATTATAATATTGTCAGTTAGGAATCTGTGCCCACAGCGTTCAGGTCTGTGCACAGAATACAAACGGTATGAAATCAATAACAACAACGCACAGAGTACGTTGATAGCAAAATTTTGTTAAATTATTACTTGGGGAGTGGGAGTGAGAGTGCCCCAAAATCCCCAATGTGCAATGAGGGAATCAAGATGGGAACCTTCATTTTTTGTGATATTGGTTGTAAGGAGTAAAGAACTGCAGACTGACTAGAAACCCTCAGGCTTTGGGAATACAAAGAGGTAAATATGGGGCACGGCTACTTTTCAATGGAGTGTGTGAGACAAAGCTATAGTATTGTGTCTTCTTCGTGGGGGTTGGCTTTCAAACGTACAAATGAGCCCTTTCAGGTTCCTAGTTCTACAAGGGGAAACACGCATGATGATGAAGTGTAGCTCGTCTCAAGTTTAGCCTGTTTTTCATCGAGGCATTAGTGATTGCTGTTGGGATTTCACCACATCCTAACATTTCAGTGTTCATTAACAAAAGATAATAAGTGAAATTTTTACGTTTCACTGCCAGCAGACTGTTGCCATGACAACAAGCCACTGATGTCACTGTGAACGGATGACTCTCATCAAGCTGCACTGCCTTCGGTATCCCAGAATCCTCCTCTTTTCTTCCGAGGCGGCCGCGGGCGCCCTTTCCCCAGGTATACACCTCCCCGTCTGCAGCAAGAAAGAGCAAGGCTGGTCACTATTTCTTCAAATCCACATTGTAGCCCCAGGATTCATTAATCCTTAACTGACAGCTCTATCTCCTGGCAGCACAACAGCTCTATCTCTATGAAGGGGAGCCATGCACACACACAGACACACAGACACAAACACACACCTGCCTGTTTAAGGTTAATAAATTACTGTAGAAGATCAAAATATTTCAAATCTCATTTCCCCTTAATACTCACCAGATCCAATAGCTAAGGAGAAGGCATCTCCACAAGCAGCCAAGGTGATACCCTGCAGCCCTGGCACCAGGTAGGGCATGCGGCTGCTACGGCGGGAGCTGCAGCCCATCTGCCCATGCTGGTTACTCCCAAAGGTAAAACACTGACCCCTTTCTGGATAAGGAAAATATGGGTGACAATGAACCAAAACAAAATCTATAAGCATTATAGAAGCTTCACTTTAAAGGTGCTACGTGCAGCAATTTTAATGATGGTTATGAATTACTGTAAACAAAGGAGACCATGGTCGAGACAACTGGTAGCCTCTATCTCATGCCAGTGGTATTGTGAGTGCTAATCTTTGTCAAGGTTAAGTCCACATTCCCATAAACTCTGTGGCTTCAAGTCACATACTGTAGAGAATGTTTCCCCCACTCCCCGGAGTCACTTTGTATGTATTTGTTTACTCTTTCGCTTTACTGAAGAGGATAAACAAGTTGAAAGTGATTTTTTCCATAAGCCTTTCAGTTGTTCCAAAATCTGCCATTGTGAGAAAATCACAAACATAGCTCCGCTTGCCATGGAAAACAGTGGCCCTCTTCCTGTTTTGTGCAATAAAGCAATCCAGCAGTGTAGAGGCGGGTAGAGGCTGCCAACCTTCTTGCTGATGGCGAATGTCTCAAAATGTATGTGGTAATGCTTTATTGATGTTAAAATGCTACAAATGGCACGTTTAACAAAAGAACGGCAATACGAGATAAAGAAGCTTAGAGAACATAAGTGTTTAGTATGAGATTTAATGAGGATGCACTCATGGAACATGATGTGGGAGTTTTGAAAGGTGGTAGTTTTACCATTTAAGTAAGGGGAATATTTCACCTGTAACAGCAACAGAATGGGCTGTTCCAATGTCAATGTAAACAATCTTCTCCACGTTCAGCGGAGCTGATTGGACGGGGGTAAAAGAATGGACCTCTTCCACCTGATGGGAGGGATTCGGCTCCTCTCCGGCAATTATCTTATCCAGTCCAAGCTTGTTGAACCTGACCACAACAAATAACAACAAAATCCAGGCACTTATAGTAGAGGCTGCTTTTTATTGAAAGAGAATAACATTTATTCCATTCTTCATATTAAGGAATAATTTATGCTATGCAGATTGTATTAAATGTATCGGAGTATTAAAACTTTCCAGGGTATTAATGTGGGTGAATGTCATGACTTAGCAGGAGGTACAGTAACCAAACCACAGGTATCTGAGCAATGCTGCCTCCACTCAGGGATGACATAAACCCTGCTATGTTTAGATCTGATACTCAAACTGAACTATATATCCTGTTCAAACGTTTTTAACTGAGCGATTAATAATGAGAAAAAAGGTGCTCATCATTTTAAGAGAATGCTGTCTCACAGGATGCACACCTTGAGAATGAAGCCAAACCACCTCCTTTAAGCAACCACCACCCATGTCAATGAAAGGGGTTATTGTGCAGGACTATGAGGTATATTTCACCATCATGTTATTTTGGGTGCATAGAAGATCGCTGTCATGAAATGCATGTTTCACTGGTAATCATTTGACAGTGGTCAGTGACAAGTTGACCAACATTAATGGGCATAGTTTTGGATGGAAAAATATAGGCTCTGTACCTGTTGCTTCCACATGCCAGAATGTTATACTGAGTGCTGATAATCATGGAGCAGTCAACTCCGCACAGCACCCTCTGGGCCTCAAACTCCACAGGTACACACACCTGTTGGGGCGAGTTGTGGGAGTCTTGGGTGCCTAACCCAAGGCGACCTTACAGACAGAGGAGCAGAAAGGATATCAAGTCATATCCCAAGATTTCTTACAGCCGCTGCTGTCACAAATCAATGACATGCAACCTAACACCAAAGAGAAAATACCAAGGTAGATTGAATGAGTTAAGAGGATAGCTAGCTCATTTACCATTGTCTCCTCTTCCCCAAGCAAATACTTCCCTTTCATTGGTCACAGCAAGTACATGAGAGGCGCCACATGACACTTGAACCAACTCATAGCCGAGCAGCGCCTCCACTATCTTGGGCTGTACAAAAACATAGAGAGGCATATCGGTCTCTTCCCATGTTTCACAACGTTAGTATCCACAACAAATCTCCCATCATTGTAAAGCTAAAAGGCCAGATTTAAAATTATATATTTATCTAAAATCAAGCATAAAGGAAAAACTTCTAATTTTCCAAATTTTTTATTGAACTTCTATTTTACATCATCTATATATAATTTCCCATTTCATGGCTTTTTTGTTATGATTTTGGTCAGTGTCATTAATTAACATTTTGAAAGGTAAGGTAGTGCTAGCATCATAGGGCATACAAAATCATGAACTGTGGGAAGTTAGCTTTTTCATAAAATATGTATAAGGTTTACATCTGTCCATTCCAATGCAAACTCCTGCTGAGCACATTGATTCGCATGCTAATTATCTACTGCAAGCAATCAGTTACTGTGTGAGCAACAAGGACTCTATTTTTCTAATGAAAACCAAGAACCGTGGAGTTTGCAATAATTAATTAATAACTTTGGATTAACAAAGATGTCTGCCAGCAGTAGGTTTGCTGGAGTTTTACATTTAATGGGATCCAGACAGTAATACGACTCACATGACTCACATTGTAAGCAGCAAAGTGGCGTTGATCTGCCTTAAAGTGGAGAACTGATAGAAAATAGCATAAATACACCGGTATTTTCCTTTAAAGGGTACACACTTACCTGTGTTACATCATTGAAATTACCATGACCCAGACAGCCATTGCTTCCACTTCCAAACGTCATAATAATGCCCCTGTCTGCAAATTGAAAATAAAAAGAAGGGATTAGAGGGACTATTAGTTGATGAGTGTAGGTGTACCATTATGTGGACTAACAGAATGCTTATAATCCCTAACTAGGGAACACTAATCTGCTTCACCGTGGTGAAAAGTGATGAAGGAGAAGCAACTGAGCTGAGAGAAAGGTTCTTTAATCCTATGTTATCTGCTTTGCAATGCTGGACTACTGACAGCCTCCTGAAGGCAACTGACTAACGATGTACCACAGGAGGGTTAGGGTTAGTATATACTTGATTTATATAAGTACATTTCCATCGTGCCAGGCAAGCATGGAGAAGATTATTTTACTAGTGGATACTGATGTATGGTATCTGATCAAAAGTCCAATGAAAGAGGTGATTGCATCCACACTTTCATATGTGGGTTCAATTCGCATGCTGTCTCAGTGTTTTTATGATTGCAATGTGCTGCAGTGTGTGATGGCAGAAAGATTAGAATAAGCATTGATTTCCTATAGTGGAACAACCTGTCATGCAGGTGGTAAAGAGATCACCACAGGACACAGACTTGATCGTGACTCCAGATTGACCCTCTAGGAAGCGTGAAATGAACTGAGGCTGCATCTGCTCCACCACACCAGGCAGACTGGGCTCGCCGGACCCTACTGATGGAGCCTGAGTAAATAATTATTAGGCAATGGTTAGCAGAGAGATCATTAGTCCTAATGATGGCAACAAAGTAAGAATGCAACACGTGTGTGGAAAACCAACTGCAAATCCCCGAAATCCTGCCCTTAGATACTCTTACACTGTTAGATACCATTAAATGCATTCCAGGAGTTATTTTGTGATGAAGTGTAACATTCTTTTTTTGGTGTACCCACTTTCCCTCAACCTGCCTCGTCTCCCTTTTCTTCTATAAGTGATTTCCTACATTTCCCAGAGTGATTTTCAACAGCCCCCAAAGAACATATGTGAACTTGTTGCTTTAAATCAAAGGTATGATTCAAAATAGTGAGTCTAGAAAAAAGCCCTTGCTCTTTGATTCTGATGGGCTGACATCAAAACTTGATGTTTTAGGTCATTGAAAAAATGTCTGCTATCAAAGTCCATTGTAGCTGCACTGGAAATATTTGATGTCACATTGTCTACGCTTGGCCAGGAAATAAGAATAATACACCACTAAATAACAGAATTGGCCCAGAAATACAATATACATTGTTTTAAACAGTGTAAAATGTTTTAGTGTGGATTTTTCCTTTAACATGCAATACTCATGGAAATTACAAAAGCACCTATGCAAGTAAGTCACTGACAACATCATAAGTACAGGAGCACACAGACCTCCCAAGTAATAAGCCGGCCTGACTTGGTGACCCCCATCTTCTGAGTGCGGCCCAGGGACACCTGCAGCACCTCTGTGTTGAGCATGGGCAGACGGAGGGGTGTTGAGATGCCACTGCCCCATGTATACACCGAGGACAGCGGGAGGGAGTGCACCTTTCCTGTTCCTAAACCATCTGGTTCAGCACAGGGGGGAAAAGTAGAAAATAGTATAGTACTGTATGTTAATCTAGTCTTCTATCAAATAATGGAATAATTATCTGACCTCTGGATCTGTTGCCAGGTACTCTCCCTCCTGGTCTATGAGGACCAGACTGTACAATGGACAGTGGCTTCTCAATTCTGGAAAAACACAGTGGTAAATAGTGAAGTCAATGTTAGTAAATTGTCAGCACATAATATGAGAAATCTTTTATCTCACATCAGTGTCCATATCATTTAAAATGTCTCTTTAGTTGTTTGACACGAGTCCATGCTTTGAGGCAGTACCTGCGCATTTTGACATTGCCGATATCCGTGTAGAGATTAAGCAGGGGCCTGATGCAAATGGGGAGGGCCATTATTTCATTGAGCTGAGGCCGTTTGGATGGGTCCAGATTGAGCATGTTGAGAATGAGCTGCCTGAGTTCTGGGCTGTATCGGTCTGAAATTGGAGCAAAGGTGCCGCTCATGATCTTCAGCACTAGGGCGGGCAGATTCTGCAAGATAGAGGGCCCAAAATTATAAGACGGATAGGTGAACAATATATGCATTTATCACGTTTTACACTAAAGGTAACACATGCAGATTTTTCACATTAGTATATCACTATTGAATCAGTAGTGAAGACACATTCCAGTGCTGCGTTACAATCAGCAGTCCCAACAATCTGCTTCATGTTTTAACGTGGGGCAATTTGCAATATTCTAGTTCAATATTCTGAGAAATCTCAAGAATTCCGACTTGGGATATTTTAACACATGGATTATATACTGTGTGACCATCTATGAAACTGGAGTAACCATTTGAAAGTGTTAGTAAAGAAAGTGTTTAGTACAGCAGCCTCGAAGGCCCTCTTGAGGCTCGCTAGCTCGTATAGCACACAGCCCAGAGCCCAGATGTCACTCTTCTGGTTATAAGGTTTTCCCTCACACAGCTCCGGGGAGATATAGCATGGGGTTCCCACCACCTGCGGAGAGAAGAAGGGAGGTATTCATTTGTGTTAGTGCTGTTCATGTGATATTATTATGCATTTGGAGTAAAACGACTACTGGAAGTCAACTCACTGTGTAAGCTTTGCTCTTGCTGACGAGGATTTTGGAGATTCCAAAGTCACCGATTTTGACTATCATCTGGTGCTTGTCGAGAAGAATGTTCTGCGTCTTAAGGTCCCTATGCAAGATGAGTTTATTGTGCACATGGTAAAGGGCCAGCAAGATCTGTACAAAGAAGTGAAGGATAGTGTCCTCATCCAGCAGGGAGTTACAGCGCTTCTGTATGTAATCAGCCAAAGTTCCACCTGCATGAAGTAACCAAGAGAACAAAAGACAAAGATCATCCCCTTTGCAGTATAACGTAGAAGTTGCATTGTCACGGTTCAGACACTTATCAAATCACACCTTCCCTCAAACACCACCACAGGGACTGATACATGAGGAGTTCTCGTTAGAGCTAAGCCTGACACAAGAACAATGTAAAGGTATACAGCCCTATATGACAGAACCCTGGGAAAAGTGAGAGTTGGGCACCGTGTCATGTTAAATAATGAACAAAAGGGGGTAATGTAATGAGATATTACAGTAAGCTTACCTGGAGCATACTCCATAGCTATCATGAGAGCCTTGTCTTCCAGGAAGTTCTCATAGTATTCTATGATATTTGGGTGGTTGAGCAGTTTCAGCACCTGACACTCGTTCTGAGCTGCCAGGCGCTCGTCACGCGACATCTGCTCCACTGGGATCTCCTTCAGGATGACAAAGGCCCCATCGCTGCGCCGGCGGCACAGGTGAACAATCCTGTCAGAGAAGAAGAACATTTTAAAAACTAGATCAAGTAAATTTTCTTGCATGTGCGTTATGGTAGGATCCTTTGTGGTAGATAAGTTCCCAAGTACCAATCACCACAGGTGCTGGAACCCTTTTTTCTCACATGTCTTTTCCTGCATTTAAAAGATCTGGAGCTCAGAGACTGTAAGTCCCAGAGCCACCACATTTGGTAGATAGGTTTCAAATCTCCCCCATTACTCAGACAAAAAACATTATACCAAACAGCCAGAATGGTATAGAACG
>CABFOP010093487.1:0-12955 GCA_900683385.1 Anoplogaster cornuta | reverse complement strand
CGTCCGTCTGCACACAGCTGTCCCCGATCCTGCGAGGGGCGCCGTAGAACGCCACGCCCTCCCCGTCCACGCCGTCCCTGGTCAGCCTGGTCATGGAGCTGTGCTTCCTCATGTTGCTCCTGGTCTCGGCGTGCTCCTCCTGGCTCCGCAGACACATCTCCGACGAGGAGTTGGGGAGCGAACGGGAGCTCGTCTGGGAGTCGGTGTAGGGGTGCATGGGCTGACCGTTCACATCGACCTGGAGAAGAAAGGCCGTTGTCAGGGGTGAGTTCAGTTCTGGTTGTAGTTGTTGGGGTTATCGCTGCGGTCATCAAGAGGTCAATTCAGGTCAGGCAGGTAGAGTGAGATACTTCACTTGATACCTGTGCACTATCAAAACTTTCTCACAATGCACAACATTTGAGGAAAACATTTTCACCATATCATGTCTGTTTTCTGTTAAGCAGTGTCGAATTAATAAAAGGAAGTAAAGGTATTGTTGCGATGGATAAATTTAACTTTACCCAGCAAGCATTTGAGGGGCAGCGACGTGCAGAAGGTCCAACCCCTCAGGTTTATATGACATGCAAGTGCAACGTCAACCCAAAAGAGCACAACATTTTTACAATGTGATATTATGGCACAGGAAAAAAAATCATATTAAAACAGCTTTGGACACTGCTTTGAACTGATATACTGATATATGATGAAATATGATATATCATATTTAGGTCCTGATGCAAACGATGCAGTTAACTATGGATGATTACAGATTTTGGTGCTATATTTATACAGCCAGTGAATGTAAAAATGTTTGCTGGGTGTGAATGTTCATGCCTTCAATCCTCTTCAATTTTTCAGAAAGAACTATACATCATCATACACATCACCATAAATGCATCGTGGCACTGTACAGAATCTGTACATGTGCCACTATGTTAAAGTGGCGCACATGGTGCAAACACTAGACCCAGTTTTAAATTCCCTAAATTTGAGTCCTAAAAAGTTTTTACAAACCTATGTCTTAAAGGTAGGATATGCAATGTTTTGAGAAGCATTTTTGGTTATATTAGTTGAAATTGTCTTTATATCCCGACAGCAATCAATAAATCAAGTGTTCTGAAAACCCCCCCGAAAAAACATCTGGTAGCTGTAGCGGTCACAATAATGTAATAAGTCCGTCCAATCATTTCATTCGGACCGAATGAAATGATTGGATGGCCTACCTGCCTGTCCCAAACAACCAGGAAACCAGACTCCAGTAGTAGACACTGGACCATGGTGCGACGGGGACCGTTATCGGCAAAACACCGTAACCGAGCTACAACGGGCAAGCAGACTTCTGGACACCACATTTCCCACACCAGTCAACACTTCGGCCACGTTCGGCGGAGAAATTTGCCATTCTTCGCTTGCTGCTGCTGAGGTAAGAAATGCTTCTCAAAAAATCACATACCCTATCTTTAATGCAAATAGATAAATATTCATATGTACTGAGCCGCAACAGATCAAATGTCTCTAACATCTGGGGTGTTAGTTATATGCATCCTTTCAGATTACATGTGTTCCAGTATTTCCCACAGAATGTTTTCTAAGTTTTACATTGAAACCTATACAAATGACAGGTGGCCAAACCTGTCTATTCACTAGTCAGGGAAACACTGTGCTGCAGTGTACTCTTCACTCACCTGCAGGTTTTGTGCTGATGTAGCTGTGGCATTGAACCAAAAGAGATTTTCATGATACATCAGTAAATGGCCTCTCTATTAATTCTTACTTTATACATACTCGATTCATTTTCAATTCAGCCAACTCATGAACTGGATTTTCCTCAAAATTTAAAGACAGTAAATCTTCTGCCACAAAAAGGCTCTTATAGAAAATATATGAAGAAATTGCTGTAAATGAAAGCTATATCATCATTATTGCAGTATAAATTGAGTTTCATTTATATATTAGGCATTTGGCGGAGAATGACTTATAATAAGTGAGTGGGTAAAGATTCAGCGTCTTGCTCAAGGGCACTTTAACACATTACCTTGCTATTATAGGACAGTCTCTCTAACCACTTGGCCTTTGACTTAATTTCTGTGCTACTCCACTGATCTCAGAGCTTTTTGTTGTTTGCTGACACGGGGGCTTGAACACCGGCCGTCTGGTTGAAGGACAGTCTCCCTACTCACTATGCCACCCTGTAGTCTTTGACTGAATTGAAAACGAATAGAGGCTTTGCAGTTGCATCACATATATTTTAGCAACCACGTCTGGTGCCATCACGGAGGTCCATTTGAGAATGAAATGTAAATAATGTCTAAATATAAAAAATGGCCAAGTTGTACATTTAGAAACACAAGCATCTGTTCTCCTGAAAGCCCTCCATTGACTCCAACTCTGGTGACTTCCCCTCCACTCACCTGCATGATCTGAGCTGCAGCTGCTGTCTTCTGTCTCTTCTGCTCTTCAAGCTGCTGCTGGAGCTGCTGCTGTAAGGACTGGATCTGGTCCAGTTGGGACTTCTGCTGGGCCAGCTGCTCCCTCTGGAGAACCAACTGGTTCTCCCGTTCCTGCTGCTGCTGATGGAGAACCTGGGTGGTGGAGGTGCAGCAGGTGGTAGTGGAGAAAGACAGGAGGAGAGGGTAACAGAGAAGAGGTATCATATGGGCAAAGAAGACGGAAAGAACAGGACAGAAAGGTATGGGGAAAAAATGGAAGAGGGATGAGAAAGATGAGATAAAATGAGATGAGATGAAGATGGAGATGATGATGAAATCAGATCCGATCAGATGACATCAGAAGAGATACAGTAGGTGAAGGAAGGAAATTAGAGCAATGGAGAAAAAATGAGATGAGGAGAGAAATATCAGATGAGCACAGGGGTTGAGATGAGTAGAGATTAGATGATATCAGAAGGATTGAGATGAAATAGGAAAAGATGAGGAAAGAAATTGAGGGGAAGAGAAAGGAAAGAGAAAACAAAAGAGGACAAGATTGTTGGCATTTGGCACACCTGGTCATGGAAATGAACCAAGATCAAAAAATAAGAATGCAAACCAAATAACAAAACTCCTGGAATTGAACATGTGACATGGAGTATGTTATTCTTATGGCGATGGATTAGTTTTGAAAATGGTTCCTAGTTAGTAAGACTATTCTATTGCAAAAAACAAGCATGGAAGTGCAGCATAAATGAAGGTCAGCATGTACTGGCAACTACTGTTGCCAACTGTAAAATGCGCTTAAGAAAATATTAAATGAATTTTCTCTATTGGCATAAATGACAGGCTGATGAAAATCAGGGTTTGGGGTTTTGCCGATACTGTAGGATATGAGATGAATATTAGTCATTCCATCTCTACAGTATTTCATTCTCGATAAGGAAGTCTTTCACACCTGTTTAACAGAGTTAACTTGCAAGATTTTCAACTGCTTGTTCTATCAAAAGGAAGAAAATTATCACATTAGCCCTTCTGTTAATTAACTGTTAACATCTTTATAAGACTATAATGAACTGAAATGATTTAAATTCATACTTTTTTAAAATGCAAAAAATATTTAACGTTTATAACACCATATTGTCCAAATTTGTCTTCTGCATATAAATCAGACATAAAATTAACACAAAACCATCTAACAAAACATTTTAAGGAACATATTTTCATCAGTTTACACCACTTATGCATACAGGTAGGTCCATGCATTCTTTATATAAAGGGAGAAAAAAACCTAACCTAAACCTAACATCATTAGACACCAACACAACATGCAGGCCACTGATTTACTGTATATTGTTTTGTCACTCAGGCTGGATACAAACTCAAGGTATGGCACTAACAAACATCAATCAAACATAAGATCTACAAAAATCTATTGAAATAATATAAAAATGAATCACTCAACAAAAGCACCACCAGAATCAAAACCACCACCAACAAAACAACAAAAAGGACAAGACACCAACTCCCAAACTCCCCATTCCTCCTTCTGCTCTGTTTCTCCCACTACCTGTTCCTTGATGTTCTGCAGCTCCTGTATCTCTCTGTGCACCAGAATCTGCTCCTTCTCCCTATGCAGCTTCAGCTCCATCCTCTCCCTCTCCAGCTCCTCCTGGAGGCGCAGCTGTCGGAGTTTCTCTAGTTCCACGCGCTCCCTCTCCATCTGCAGGAGCTGCTCCTGCTGCCGGTGCAGCCTCTCCTCCTCAGTTTCCCCATCCTTGTGTATGGCTCCTGGTGGAGGGAAGGGAGGCAGACCCCCTGGAAGAGGGATGCCACTGGAAGGGGCAGAGGGGCCTAGTGGAGGGTGAGTGTAGCCCTGGGTTTGTGAGGGAGCAGAGGGTGGGTAGGCGTGGGCCGCTGGAGGAGGATGGGGTTGTTGCTGAGTGGTTGTCACTTGTTGTTGTTGCTGTTGCTGCAGGCGTGTCTGGGACAAGTTGATTGGCTGCTGCTGCAGATCTGTTGGTATGACAGCCACCCCAGGTGCTGAAGTGACCACTGCTGATGAGGAGGTCACAGTGGCACCTTTTCCCAGGTAGACGGGCGCATCCTGGACTGCAGCGGTGGTCATTGGCATTGAAACAGACAGTATAGCACTCACTGGTGCTGAAGTTGCAGCAGCTGTAGTGGTAGTCATTCCTGCCGCCTGGAGAATACTTGGTGCCGGGTAACGGAATGGAGCTTGTCCCGATAAAGACATTCTGGGGTTCATGGGTAGTCTGCTAAGACTCGATAGGGGCACAGGTGTCATGTTGGCAGAGGGGTATGGCCTGTAGACCCCTCTCAGTAGCGGGCGAAGCACAGAAGCAGGCTGGGTGGTTATGGGAAGTGTAGATGCAATGGGGGTGTTGATGGTGGAGTAGATCATCCCATCAGAGGACCTCATAGCTGCAGGGTACATAGCTCTGAGACTAGCCTGCCTGGCATTGATAAGGTTGGTTAGGGCTAGACTGTGGGAAATCGGCTTCCCATCTGGTCCAAAGAGGAGGTTTGGTCTCATTCCCAGACCTGCGAGTCTGGAGGTCCCAGGCCCAGTTCCTCTCCCCAAACTACCAAACTGCATTAAGTCTGGGTTGCTTCCATATCGATCCATGGAATTGAGTGCTGCACACATCCGACTGATCTCCCTGGCTGTTGTAGCACTGTACTGAGCCAAGTTGGACTCCTGGAAGCCAGCTATGTCACGAGCAGAGTAGCCATAGTCTGAACTGATGTTAGACAGAGAATTAAATCTCCTTATAGGCAGGGCTTGGGCTGTGATGTCCCCTCCATGGCGTAAATCTGTATAAGAGCCATACTGCATGCCCATATACCCTCCCTCATAGGCATGTTTTATAGCAGTTAGATCCATTGCAAATTCTCCTGAGGCTTGGAGGTGTGGCTCTAGTTTAGAATGGTAGGACTGTAGCCCAGCTTCAGCTAGGTTTGTATCAGACATTGAAGGCTGAATCCTGCCGGGGAAAGGCAGTGTATAAGCCTTACGTCCATCCATTGGATACTCATGGTATCCTCCAGGTTGTCTTTCTGGGTCAGACTCATAGGTGAGTGGTGGGACAGAAGGAAGTCTTATGCCCTCTTTCTCAGATTCACCAACACAACTCCCACCAAACGGAAGCCGGTAAACAACGTCACAGCAGGCCGGTTGGTTGTCCGGTTTGATTTGACCTCCTGTCAGATCCATAGCATCCTGCCCTTCTTCTACCTTCACTAGCTGAGTCACTGCCCCACCTTGCCCTGGCCCTCCATCCACCTGTACCACCATGCTATGGGGAGATTTACTCCCAGATAGATTCCTCACATCAGGAAGAGTTGGCTTCCCTTTAAGCTCGATGGGTCCTGTGCCATATACCTCTGGATTGACAGCCGGGGATATGGTACTGACCACAGCTGAGGCATTGCTGGTCTGACTGACTAGCAGGTCTTTTTTCAATAAAGGTGAGATCTGGCCAGTAAGGTTGTACCTGGTCAAAGAAGAGGCCTGTTGCTGCTGATGCTGCATCTGATGGTGCTGGTGCAGCTGCTGTTCAAGCAGCTCTTGTTGCTTCTGCAGCTTTTCCTGTTGTCTTTGTAGTTCTTGCTGCTGGACACTCAGGTCTTCTAATTTGGCATCAATTTTTGGTATTGATGGGTCAGTTGGAGGCAGAATTGGAGGTTTGTTCTGTGACAGACACACGGCTGAGCCCATGCCTTGACCCAGATCCACTCGGTTCTGGTAGGGGTCTCCATAGACAGCCGGCTGTTTGGGTTGGGTCATGAACATTGAGGCGGCCACAGTCACACTCACTGTGGTTGGTGTAGTGGTCTCCTGGGCATTCAGGTTCATAATCAGTGGCTGTACAATTGTTGAGTGCCTGCTCCCCTCCGATCCACCATGGTATTTTCTGCTTTCTGTGGCTAGGGAGGTGAGATCCATTCCCTGATCAGTTATGATAACTGGAGCTGGTTTTGTGGCTGTTCTGAGGTCCACAACACTACCTCCTTGGATCATCTGGCCCTGCTCTACCCTGGAAGTGCCTGGGACGGTGGATATGCGACAGAGGGAGATGTTATCCATTGACATAGACCCTCTGCTGTAAGTGCTGGCTGTTGTGACCATACTGGTTCCTACGTTCACCTTCTCCACCCTTTGAGTTTGGTAGAAGCTGCGTGTAGGAGATTGCTGGTAAGGTGGGGTGTCTGGAGGGCTTGCACCTGGGGAGTACGTGTCGAATGTTGATTGACGGCTGAATCTCGTAGGTGAGGACAGAGGAGAAGTGGCAGTATTGACTGTCATTGGCCTAGCTGGGCTTGAGGGTGGAGAGTATGGAGCATCCTGGGAGGACTGCTGTCTGTAGAGCCGTGGTGAAACTGATTTCTGTGACGTTTGGGTGCCCTGAGCCATCACTGGAGATGAAGGCCCAGAATCAGCTGCCTGCATCCCTATTCCAGAGCTCAAAGTCTGGGTAGAGAATTCAGCTGTGGCCCTTCTGGATGGCGAACGGGTCGGACTCTGTGGTGGTGGTGATGGAGAAAGAGGAGGACTGGTGCTCCTGTAATAAGTAGTATACTTAGGGGAGCGTGGCTCAATAATTCTCTCTGTGGAAGATGTTGAGGTGTCTCGGACTTGGACACCCCTGGTCTCCCCTACCCTTCTGGTGATAACCTCCCTTTGGCTGTAGGCTTGGGTAATCTCAGCTATCTTGCTGCACACACTTGAGACTGTAGTTGTGGATGTGGCAGGGCCTCCTGTGTGTCTGCCACAAATACCAGACTGAGTAGAAGTCATAGTGTGGCTTGACGTAGTCTGGGAAATTGTCACTGCATCTCTGGCATAAACTCCATAGGCTGCAATGGTGGTTGCAGCCACAGCTGGAGTTATCCCATTCTTCCCTGTCTGACTCTTTATCCTGTCTTTGTGTCCATCTTTGGCAGAGAAGTGTTGGGTCACTCGGACATCAGGGATTCGTCCTCCAGTCTCAGCAAAGGAGACAGGAGCTGAGATCTGCGTGGGGCTGGTCCCTGGGGTCAGGAGAGCATTGCTTTGCTCCAACAGCTTAGCGAAGGCTGAGCCTGTGTCCAGGAGCTGTTTGTCTGGGTAAGAAGTCTCGATCTCAATCTCCACCTGCTCATCGGTGGCCTGCTGCATCTTGGTGATGTTCTGAGATGTTTGGCGGATCTCCTCATAAATGTCTGTTTCTGTCTCCGCCGCCTCATTTTCATATCCTGTTTGGTCTTGTTCGTATTCATACTCATCGTATCCCTGTCCATTAACGTCCTCCTCATAGTACTGCCCATGCCTTCCATGTTGCTGCTGTTGCTGCTGTTGTTTCTGTTGTTTTTGAAGCATCTCTGCCTTTCTCATCATCTCCTCATACACCTCCTCAGCACTCTTCAATGGTTTGGAAGTAGACGATGGTGCAGTGGTGGTTGTGGTTGATGATTTCTCGACAGGGGAGTAGAGAGACATAAAGGTAGGCAGGTTATACTCACTGCCTGACTTGTAGAGTTTAGACTCATATCCCTCAGCCTCTGAGTCCAGACTCTGAGGGGAGTATTCAGAAGCCGAAGATCGATGGAGCTCTTCCATCTCTGCAGCTTGTCTCAGTTCTTCAGTTGGGGATGCATCTTCAATTGGTGAGAGGTTACTAGGTGGTGTCTTGGACCTCTCCCTGCGCCTCTGAGCCCTCAGTTCCTCTTTATCCCTCTTGGTCTTCCGGGCTGTACTCCTTATTCTCTGTTGTTCTACCTCTCTCATCTTCTCCTGCTCTCTCAGAAGCTCCTCCTCCTCTCTCAGCTCATCTTCCTCTGAGGAGTCTTCAATGGTGGGGAGGAGAGGGCCATGTGAACGGTGGCGTGCTTTTCTCTGTTGTTTGGCCTCCTCCAGCCTCTGCCTCCTGCTGGGACTGCTGTCACTGTCCTCCTCCATGGAGGAGATGGAAGTGGGAGACTGGCCTGAACCATAGGAGGATGAGGTGGGTGGCAGAGTGGAGGAGTAATCACCCCTAGAGCGCTCCTCAGGAGATCCCGTCAGGCTCTCCATCTCAAGCTCTGGTTCTCGGTCAAGGCTCAGGTCATTTTCATTGCCCAGCTCCATGTCTCGGCTGTAGCTGTTGGTGTTGTTGAGTTCAATCGTTTTGAAGCGCCTCAGTCCTCCTTGTGATGCCATCACATCTTCCTCACCCTCCTCCACTGAACCTTTGTAAACATCGGTAGAGCTCTTGGTTTCCTCCTCAAAACTGCTGGAATGGTGCTGAAGGCGTCTCTTCTCTTTCCCTGAGTCGGAGATGTGCTTGTGGTGGCTTTTCTTGGGTTTCTGGTAGCCATATCCTTCATCTTCATCATCCTCTTCCTCCATCTCTTCCTCATCCTCCTCTTCGTTTTCTTCATCAGCACTCATCTCCATTATCTGCCTCCTCATGAACTCCTCATCTGTCATTTCCGTGGGCTCTGCCTCTTTCTCCTTCTTTTTCTTCTCCTTCTTCTCTTCCTTCCCTTCTTTCCGTTTACCCTCCCAGTCTCCTCCATCCTCCTCTTCCTCCAGTATATCCTCTAGTTCCTCATCTGAATCGTATGCTTCTGGTGTGATCGACAGGGAGCGTGGCCGCTGCTTTCCTCGATCGTCCAGGTCCCTGTCTCTGTGCTTCCTCCCCCTTCTGTCCACCTTCTCTTCAGAAAGGCTCTTCTCAAGCAGGGGCCTCATGGAGCTTTCCAACTTGGTGATTTCAGAAGGACTGGGTGGGGAGCCCCGGCCAAGGATCCCCCTCTCACTCAGCTTCATCTCCTCTTCATGTATGAGGCCTGTGATTTCACTGTGGGAGCTAGATATGCCATCCGACGAGTAGCCTGTGTCACTGAGGCTCTGGGGGCTACGTGACAAGTCGTGGCTGCTGTTGTTTTTTGCATCCTACAGGGGGCAGAAGAGAGAGAGAGAGGGACAGGGCATTAGATTTGAGGAAGATAGTTTTTAATTTATGTCATAATTTATCCAAAGTGGTGAGAATAAGGGTAAGCATACCATTTAAGCCCACAAAAATTTATATTCAGATGTATTTAATAGATACTGCCCCCTTTCATATTAGTAAGCAGAGATAAAATGAAATTACCAATTACTGTCTCATTTGAACATTTATTTACTAACTCGTGCAACTTTTTACCATTAAATACAAAACAAATAGTTAAAAGGTTTGGTAAGGGATTATAGTACATTGAATATATAATATAATATAATATAATATAATATAATATATAACTCACCACCCCCCTGCGTGCATTTTATAAGCCCTGGATTTATTGATACAAAATTAGTCTATAGTAAATTATATCTGGAAGTCTTCAGATGTCAATATCTGTTGTAATTTTAACTCAACAAGTAAGCTATAACCTACAGTAGATTAAGCACAATTTACAATACACATTAAATGTGATAACATTTATTTAGGATTGCAGGACTTTGGATGCAAATATGTATGTAAACACATGAATATATGCTCTACATCCTGCTGTTCCATCTGAAGTAGAGAAAGACTACCATGATCCAACCAGGCCATTGAACTGCTCTATATCTTGTAAAACTTAAGGCACCACTATTTAAAATGAATAGATGTCATTTTCATACTTAATAGCTAATGTTCCAAAGTTAATGAGTAATTCAAATGTATCATATGCCATTAAAAATCTATTAAAGCATAAATTGTGGATAAAACATTCCCTTATTAATCTCTTCATCAAGTTTTAGTGCCTATCGAAAACGATGCTTGAAACATTGTGATGAAGTGATCTTATGGGGATTGCCGATAGCAGATAACAGATAGTGATCATGCAAAACAATACTTTATTCACTAATGACATATCCGATCTGGTTCAGATAGAAACTAAAGACCCATTGAAAAAAATACTTCAATTAATTAGAAGAGACAATAAAAAAACTAACATTTGCATTTCTTTATTGTCAGAGTTGCTACTGGGCTGACTGGGTATGTGGGCATAAATTGTACGCTTACCATTTATTTCTTAAGGAAGTTGCTCTTGTGTGTGAAAATGGTACAAAAGTTTTAGAGTTTATCTTTTTGTACATAAGAATATAAAACACAGAAAGAAAGAAGTGGCAACACTGACTTCACAAATACAACAAGTTAGAGGTTGTTGATATGTAGTTACACAGGAAAACAGCTTTTCAGTAGTTAATGATAATAGATTTGCCCTTCCTATTTCCAAAACTGAACATGACATATCAATAATTCACCTAACAACTACTGTGTCCTTTAAACAAACACTTAAATAAAACACTTTGTCTTTACTTACAGAGTAATTACAATTACAATATATAGTAATGACTACTAACAAAATGTAATTGAAAACACAAAAAGTATGGTCTGGTTATTAAACAGGCAAACAGAAATAATGTGATGACTGATAATATTAATGCAAATGATTGACCAGTCATGTGACCACATGGTGGTTTGTATTTGTTTAGCTTGTTAACTAACTATTTTGCTGAGCCATTGATAGAAAGAGTTTGGTCAAATTGTGCCATGTTGCTTTGCTGTAGGAAGTTACAATTCCAGGTTACTTAATAATGGACTGAAAGCCGGATTGTGGAATTACAGCCTGATTTCATATAACATTTTTAGTTATAGTTACAAAAAGTAATGCACCCTAATTTGGTAGGATTTTCTATGACTCAAGTGACACGGGGTCATGTGAGTGAAACAGTTGACATTGAAATATTGCAGTGAAAGCAAAGATGGTGTCTGGACGTATACATTTACCTTCGACACCAGTGACCTGGAAGTGGTGTCGAACTCCCAATTCATGCAAAATACTTTTCTGCCATACGTTTACATTTTCAGCAACTTTATCTTAGTTGACCATGACCAAAACCATAACCTCACGTTAACCAAATTGCTTTAGTAATCCCAACCTTTAGCACAGTGACTGGCCATGCGTAGGTATAGTACAAATGAAGGGTGCATAACATTTTGTAGGATATGTGAACATGACAACACATTGGGAATTAACACAGCTGCAAATTTTACACTACAATATTTCAACTCCATGCATCGATGGCTCTGTCTTCATCGATCAGTAACATGCCAAATCATAACCTCAAAGGGAGTGACCTGGTGAATGAAAGGGGGGGATGGATGGAAAAATACAAAATAGACAAAAATGATTACGATGTTCACAATATGCTATATTTCCAAAGGCTCTTGGAGACTACTTGGAGCTCTGTGCACTTTGAATTCCCAGCAGTTCTCCGGCTGAGGAAGGGCTATGCTCTGGAGAAGACCTGCATAAGCATTACTTCAGTTGGGGAGATTGGAGGCTTAGCATATTCAGGATGTGCCAATATTTATACATATTTCAACAGCAGCGATGGCTGCCATTGAGAAAGAAAAGAAACTATTAGCTCTCTCTCTCATTCACCATCTCACTCACTCTCTGTCTCTCTCTCTCTCTCTCTCTCTCTCTCTCTCTCTCTCTCCCCCCCCCTCCCAAGTTAATCTATGAATGCATTGCTGCCACTTGCAGCCTCAGCATTCTGCAAAGAGGGAATCAATGACATGGTTTCCAATCAGCCATGGATGTAACAGGCTGAAGAAAAGGAAATTGGTTCAACTTGCAACTATAAATAACCAGAATATCTTATCTTCGTGACAACTCCCTGTGACCCCTGCATTACATGTGAGTTAATGGGCTTTTTTTTTGGACTGTGTAGGGCAATAAAGGGAGATTTCACACAAAGATTCCTCTGGTCTGTGTTGTTACCCCTGGGATCTCCCAGTCCAATGATGATGTGTTTTCCATGTGCATGCTACTCATTAAGTGACTAACCGTCCAGAGTGACTTACTGTACGACTGCTCATTCTGCTGTACGAGTGAAACGGCATGCAGCTGATAATAAAGAGGACATTCTGCTGCTAGTAAGGAGGTCAAGGGTCAGAGTGTCCTGAGAATATTCCTGTGATCATAGACTGGTCATATAAGAGAGTGCTAGGAAAGGAAATAAAATCTCTTTTTTCTTTCTCTCTTGCCACTAATGGCATGTTTAATTACATATTTTTTTCAATGCAGTGATTAATTATTTTTCTTTTTTTATCAGTGCTGAGCAATGAAGGAAAATGTCACACAAAATACCTCATCTCATCCCTTTGGAAATAAATGAGGCTTCCTAGTGCCACTAGATACTGGGGCCTCTCAATTGTCCAGGCTGTCAATCAAATTAAGAATTTTATCGTTTTGTTCAAATTAAACACAAATACAATTATGTGAACAATAGTCTGAGGGTAAGAACAAACTGCAATCATATCTGTCCCTATTATAGCCATTTTTCCAAAAGGATAAACAAATGTTTCGAGATATTTCATGGGTCAGTGGCCAAGATACACATAGTTTAGGACTGAAAGCAGCATGCAACATGAACATGCAGCATCTAAATATTCAATATAAATAATGGGAGAACTGTGCCAAAATATTTTAATTCTTTAAGATATAACACCCCAGCAAAC